>JAUZNJ010033770.1:0-13011 GCA_034780135.1 Jordanella pulchra | reverse complement strand
CTAATTAAATGTTAAGTGGAGCTGATAGTGGAACCTCAAAGTGAAAAATGGCCACATTAAATTATCTTCTGCTTTTTCCTGTTGTCTTAAATGAGTTCACTTGAATAATAGTGTTTTCTTGCTTGATTTTTATTATTTATTTATTTATTTATTTTTATTGGTTGATTGGTTTAATTGGTCACCAACCTTGCACAGTGAACATATCGTGTTTTATTTACCGTGTTTTAAATTGTATGTACCTAAATCTTTTATGGGTTGGTTGAGCAGCTTTCTGAAATGCATTTTACAAAACCATAGAAACGGAAAGCATACAAAACTATGTAGCTTATAAGCTAAATTGTAGCTACAGTTGTCTGTAGTAAATTTTAGGTTAATTGAAATCAGAACTATTGATAAAGCTAGCGGCTGAGGTGGAAGAAGCTGTTTTTATTGTGGGATTTTTTGGTCATTGTTTGGGAAACATAATCATTTGGTGGTGCGTTTCCAAATCTTTGCTTTTACACAGAAAGAATAGAATAGAATTCAACTTTATTGGCATTGCACTGTCGCAAGTACAAGCAACTAAATATAGTTTGCATCTATCCAGAAGTGCTAAACAGGATATAGATGTTTATATACAGGTTTACAGGATGGTTAAAAATAAAATAAAATGTAAATATAATATAAATATGGGAGCTATATGCACATATTATACAGATTATGCAGATTATACAGGAATGTTAGGAATAGATTGTATATGTATTGGAAGGCTTATAATAAAAGGTAGATAATGGTACATAAAGGTTATAGATTATGTGGGGAACCGTTTGTGGTGTGTGTGTGTGTGCGTGTGTGTGTGTGTGTGTGTGTGTGTGGGTGTGTGTGTGTGAGGATTATTGCCAGAACAGTGCTATCAAGTGCTTTTTTGCCTTGTTTGATTTCAGATCAATCTGATCACATGTCAGCATTAAACATCAGCATTTTCTTTTTGCATTTCAGTAAAATTTCAAATTCAGCCCTATTTTTTTTAAAGGACCCCCAAAAAACAAAAAACAAGCAGCTGTTCATAAACAAACAATGGACACAGCTTTTATATGAATTCGGACAACAAAAATTCTGTTTTTACAGCATTTAATAATGATTCCTTGTTCATTCTTAACTAGTCAAGCTCCTTCTCATCTTGTGAAAACAGGTGCAAAATGGAGTTGCAGTGTATGCCACTTGGGGGACACTCTCTACTTTGCTGAACCTGGCTATCTATTTGCAGCATCAGTCAGATACATCTCGATATCACTCCACGATGTTGTCATTGCTGCTGCTCCTGATGGAGCTGTTAGCGTGGTGAGTATGACTCCCTGCTGTTTTATATCATGTAACTACTGCTGGTGCTTGTCACAGGACGGGAAGATGAGGGAGAAACAAGCCTTTTTTGTTTGCCGCTGCTCTCAGGTTTCTGTTGGAGAAGTTCTGCCTTGACAAGCAGGTATGTTACATTGTGACCATCTATCCTGTTGTTATCCTGTGGCTGACAGGTATCTTGGACAACAACACATCTCCTGGCAGACATATGCACATCTTTGAAGGTAAGGTTTCGAGTTTAGATGTAAAATTAGATCAAACATTACCTTATTGTAGTTGTATGATTCACTGTGTGTAGTAGTTAGTCAGAAAGTTGTTTTGCGTTAATTTGATTATTAAACATTTGCAAGGTTGGAAATCACCAATGCATGCTAATGAACATCAAACCTTTAGAAAGTAAGAGTGAGTTTTTGATTTTTTTCGGGGACATGTAAAAAATTCACAATCATTGGAAAACTAATAGTGTGCAGAATTATGATGCAAGTAAATAAAAATATCAGTGCTCTCATCAGGCTAGTTTATTTTTATCTGCTAAAGCAATAAAAATATAGGTTTAAATGTACAATTCAGCATGTATAACATTCTTTACTATTGCAATCAGTGAAGAATGCAGTAACTTTAATTCACAGTCTCCAGGTTTCTTAGTCCATTGAAATGCAACTTTTTGGGAAACCTCAGCCTCCCAGGCACTGATTTGGAAAATAATTTTATTCTTCTTTCTCAACAGCGTTCTTGTGACACTGTTGACTGTTTTTAATAATGTTACGATATGTTTGCAAGTTTCAGAATGCTGTATCCCTCTAAATGATTAATTATACTTTTGACTTTTCAGACTAAATCAAATCTCTTTTTTGGCCTAGACTACTGTACCTGGCATACCTCCAGCATAACTTTAGGTTGGGTAGTAAATTATATTCACTCTGTAATAATTACACACACATTCTTTTATGATGTATTCTTCCTTACTTGGGTTCTTCTTTCCCCTTCAGTTCTGATCCTGGCATTTTCCTGTGTCCTTTTTGGGTTTCTCATCATCCTGGTGACGTGGAGACTTCACAAACAGCCGCTTTATCCAGAGAGTGAACTCAGTTTGTCCCCTGTGGAAAATCTTTGACACAACTGAATCTTTTTTATTAATAGTTTCCTGTGATGCTAATAAAATATTACATATACAGAGCACCCCTGAGCTTTAAGGATTTCCTCACAATTTCTTAAGAAAAAAGGGGACATATTGCATACCACTTGAAAAGAGGTATACAGCCATATAAAGACATTTTTGTATAGATTGCAACAACAGTAACACTATAAATGATGTTTTGAACACATTACAAGAACTCATGAGACATGATTCATAATAATACAGCGGACTGTGTGTTGCAACAATTCTCTTATGCAACACCTCCAAGTAACTGCAGTGTTAGAAATGCATGAAAGAGTTGCCCTCACTGGACCCTTTCAAGAAGACACACATTTACTGTTTTTTTGAGATTTCTGTATATTTTTTCTGTGTTACCATAACTTATAATACGTATGTAGAACTTGCTAAATAGCACCAGGCTATTAAATGGAAAGCATGTGGTGTTGGGGTGAGACTAAGATTGAGGTTGTGAATACTGTATGTGGAAAGGAACCTCATAGCCATTAATATCTTTAGACAAGAATTGTGATGCTATGGGCCTATTTCTTTTACAACGTTCCTGGGAAAGTTTTCTGTGTTTGGTGAAATCTGGCAGAGAATTACTTCTCACTATGTGTTTTTACAGGACAACGGTCCAAAACATAAGGCTAAAACACATTAAAATATGTTCAGCAGAAGAAAATATACCTCTTTCCTTTATCATCTCAGTCCCAAGACACAACTTTTTGACCAAATCCGTTAGATAAACTAGTTTAAACATAAAAGAATTAAAAGCATGTAAACTAAGTGACTAAGTGACTGATACATAAATAGGATTGTACTTATACTATAAATTATTATATATATTAGTTATTATTTGCAAATGTCTGTTGTCTACACAGTTTTAGTAACACTTCCCTAGGTTCGGAGAACACTATTTCTTATAACTGTAAAATATGTTTAAGTTGAATTTTTTTTTTATCTTATTCTTAATTGAACCTACATGTCACCAGTGCTGCTGTCAGAACTGCACTTCTCCACTGTAAGAAAATGATGGAAATTTCTTTTTTTTTTAGAGGGTTGATAAACAATACAGGTTTAATGTCTTGCCATAGTACAATATAAAATGGGTTATGAAGTGAACCATAGCTTATGACAGAAGCAGTCAGGTATTGTCAGTCTACAAAGCAATCAAATAAAACAATTTCATTATATTTAAATTCTATTCAGAAATACTTTATTAATCCCAATGTGAAATTAAATGTTGCAGTAACTCATAGGTTTTATTTTGTTTGTTTGTTTTTTAACAAATTTTTTTAGGTGTTGTGCCATAGGCAGGAAGGATCTTCTGTACTAGTCTATCTTGCATCAGATCTGGAGAAGCCTCTAACTAAAGACACTCTGTGGTTTAAAAATATTCTGAGGAGGATGCTTGCAGTTGTCCATAATCTCCTTCACTTTATGAGTAATTGTCCTTTCTGAAATAATCTCCAGAGTTTCCAGAAGAGTTCCTAGAACAGAGCCGGCCTTCTTTATTACTTTTTTAAGTCCTTTGCTCTGATGCTGTTACCCCAGCACATGATGGAGGAAGAGATCACATTCTCCACATCAGACTTATAGAAAATATACAGTATCTTTTTGCAAACACAGAAGAACCTAAGCTTCTTTAGGAAGTACAGTCTGCTCTGTCCCTTCTTTTAGACAGCTTCACAGTTGTATCTCCAGTCTAGTTTGTTGTCCAGGAGAACACAAAGGTATTTATATATTGGTGAAGGGTCTCAGTCATCCAGGTCATGGTCAAGCTAGAAAAGTTTAGTTTAGGCAACTGGACGTGTAGTTTTCTAGGTTTTCTCATCCAAGAGACTTCATCAGTTCAAGGTATTTATACTCCTCCACAACTTCTCCAATGATGTTGACAGGATCCACCTTGTTCATTTTTCTTCTGAAATCTACAATTATCTCCCTTGTTTTTCCTGACATTCATTATTTCCACACCATGCCACAAAGCTGTTAACCAGCTCTCTGTACTCAGAATCTTATCCATCTTTGATGCACCGAATGACTTCAGAGTCATCCCAGGAGTTCTGTAGATGACAGGACTCTGTCTAGCACTGGAAGTCAGAGATGTACAGAGTAAAAAGGAATGGTGAGAGTACTGTCCCCTGTGATGCTCCTGTGCTGCCGGTTACTTGATTAGACAGTTGACTCTTCAGTCTAACAAATTGTGGCCAGGTAGTCTTTGATCCAGGCAATTGTTAATGTCTCTACCTGAGTCTTCTGGGGTGTAATTCAGGCTGAATTCTGTTAAATGCACTGGAGAAATCAAATAACATGATTCTCACAGTGTTGTCTCCTTTGTCCAAATGACAGTGGGTTTGTTGAAGCAGGTGTATGATGGCATCTCCAACTCCATAGCCATAAGCAAACTACAGGGGTTTTGATAGCTGCTTGTATGTTTGCTGAGGTGAACTAACAGAAGTCTCTCTAGGACCTTCACGATGTTGAATGTCAGGGCGACAGGTCTATAGTCACTGAGGATTGTTGCCTGAGTCTTCTCTTGTACTGAAACAATGCAGGAGGTCTTACACATCACTGTCCATTGGGTCAAACCGAAGAGGTGCTGTAGAATCCCACAGAGCTGCTCTGCACAGACCTTCAGGACTGTTTCAGACTGATTCAGGCTCTCCAGTTGCCTCTATACTTGAGCTCTAGAGATGGGCGGTTCGAAGGAGGAGGGAGCAGCACCTTCTTCTGATTTTGCAAACAAACTCATAGAAACAGGATAGTCAATGGCAGAGAAGGGCGGGATTTCCATACTTTCTAAAGACAAAACATTATGAGGGGTTTCTGCCAAAATCTGTTTTACTCATCTTAACGTTGCCTACAGTTTCTTTCAAATACATCCAAGTAAAACCCAATATATTTTACATTATTTATATGTGTCAAATGAGACATGATTGTGTTAGTTTCAGTTGTTTTAGTCAGGGCGCTGTGCTCACTATTTTTTTTTATCTTTACTCTATAGTCTTTATTTCTTTCTGTTGATCCAACAGAACTCTTTCAGAAAGTTGAAACCTGCAGGTAAGATACTAACCAGAGGCCTGCTATGAATAATTCAGAACTACTGGTCGTAGAAGCTGAGCAGCTTTGTCTCAGACCAAAACAAGCCAAAAAGCCAAATACCATTATCCTTTGTCCAACAGAAGGGAAGAGAAAAAAGATATTAGAACTTTGATCTTACTCTTTTTATTTTAAAGCCTATATAAAAACAGAACTGTTCATTGTTGAAAGAGAAAAAAAATTATTGGATGTTTCCATAATAATATTTGGTCTTTTTTTTCTTTAAAGAGAGCTCAAGAAAATTTAATAGAGGTAAACAGGGGTGTGAATAGTGTATCATATTACCTTGTGACAAATTGTTTCAAAATTTCTATTTAACAAAGGCATGGGCAGTTATTAAAAGAAAGATGGGCTTCAGGTTTAAATTATTAATGTTGCTAAGAAAAGACCTAAGAAAATGAAATTATATAGTATTATAAAAATTTAGATTGCAAACAGAGTTGATATGCACATTCATTCTATATACACTTGTTATTTAATGAAAGAAGAACCAACAATAGTCACACAAATAAAGTACATCTGAAAAAATAATAACATTACTAGCAGTAATAACATTGCTTTTTACCAAGCTTGAACAAAATAAACTCATGATAAAGGTCTTAACAAAAATGATGGCATCCATTGAAAAGAATGAAAATAATGTATATCAATCAAGTGTTCTAACTAATTAGCATCACAGGTGTCTACAGTCTTCCAATCAGATAGTGTGCCTATATGTAGGTAGTCATAGTGCTGTTTGGTGACATGGTGTGTACCACACTTAACATGGATCAGAAGAAGCACATGAAACAGTTGTCTCAGGAGATTAGAAAGAAAATTATAGAAAGCAAGGTTAAAGGTAAAGGCTATAAAACCATCTCCAAAAATCTTGATGTTCCTGTGACTACAGTTGCTCATATTTCCCAGAAATGTAAGATCAATGGCCCTGCAGTTAACGTCCCTAGCAGTGGCGACAGTGGGAAAATGTATTTCATTGGAGAATGAATGAGACCGTGAAAATGAAGGTGATCTTGGATGATGATTGGCTCCAGAGGGGATGCAGTCCCATCATTGAGTTATGATCGTGGGACATCAGCAGATGATCAAGGTGAAGCCAATCAAAGTCTTCCATATTGAATTTACACTTAAGTATCATATCAAGAAAAGAACACTGTCCCTAATGTGAAGCATGAAGGTGGCTCTGTTATGTTCTGGGGCTGCTTTGCTTCATCGGGCACAGGGTGTCTCTAATCTCAGCAGAGTACAATGAAACCTCAAGACTTTCAAGCGATTTGAGTGAGAACTGTGCTAGTGTCAGAAAACTTGGCATCAGTCACAGGTTGTTGGTCATTGGTTTTCAACAGGATAATGACTAAAAACACACAGCTAAAAACACCCAATAATGGCTAAGAGGAAGATACTGAACTGTTCTTACTGTATGTGGCCTTCTGTGAGATTATTTGGAAGGAGCTAAAACATGCTGTCTGGAATAGACAACTTTTAAACCGCAGACAACTAGAGCTGTTTGCTCATGACAAGTGGGCCAAAACACCTGCTGAAAGAAGCAGAAGTCACATGACAGTTATGGGAATAGTTTGATTGCAGAGATGCTTCAAAGGGTTGTGGAACAAAATATTGGGTTAAGGGTACCATCATTTTTGCCCAGGTCTGTTTCGTGAGTTTATTGTGTAAAATCACTCTGTTGAAGAATGATTGGAAAGCATTGGAACTTTTATATTTTCATTTTCATAGAATTTTTTTTGTTGTTACTTTTATTTGATTCAACTTATTTTTCTGATCATTATGAGTTTTCCTTTCATTGAATTAGGGATCCCAGCAATTTTGTCCAGGTGTGTATGTAATAGCTCTTTATGTGAGTTCAGAACTTTGATAAACAAAGTGTGACATGTCGGTTTAAAGTCCAGAACAAGATGTGCTTTACTTACAGCTGAGAGCCAGTCAAGGTTTATAAGGTCAATTAAGGTATAGGGCATGTCATTTAGCAAAAGATGGAAACTACTTTTATTCATGCTGGGGGATTAAATGTGAGCTAGATTATTAGAAAGTCTGTAAAGGTGCTTTTATTAATCATTCAATCAATGTTACATTAAAATCAATGAATACTTGGTCTACACCGAGTAAGATGTCTGTTGTGAAATTGAATATAGATGTTATCAGAGAGATAATAATATTCACAGAACAAGCCAAGATCCAAAGTCCCATAAGCAGGATAAGAGTACTAACACTTGGTCTTGTAAACCTTTCAGCTGTAGTCAATCAGCACTCCAGCACTTCCATTATGTTTCTCCTTATTAAAAATACCAGTTTCCATTTCGTGGCGCATTTTGGCAGCATTGTTCTTGCCATCATCTCTCAGATAATTTCAGAAATATTTTTTTATCTGGCAAAGGACAACAACGTCCCTAATGGTGAGTCCTCTTCTATCCAATCGGCTTTCAATTATAGAAAAGATTTCAACACAGATTTAATTAAAATTAAAAACACAGATTTTGAGAATCTAGCATAAATTTGGGATCTACTTCAAATACTTATTTATGCCATGAGAGTTTTGGTATTAGTAATTCTCTAAAATGTGAGATACATCACAGAACAGTAAATTGCTTTTTGGCTCCTAAGCTGTTTTTCAGACCTCATTTTGGAATGTGTCTGAGACCTTCTCCCTGGAGGTGACTATGGACAGTTGGTCTGAGAACTACTGGATTGCGATTGACTTGTGGTCAAAAATGTGGCTTGTTTATGCAGCTGTGAGCCTCCATAAAAGGTACATCCTGAAGTGCAAAAAAAAGGTGTGGGTTTACTAAAATTTCTGATTTTAATGTTGCTCTTCTATTTGTAGGAATGTACTTGGTCCTGAGTCCTGCAATCCTGAAATCCACCCTCCCAGATTCTTTCTGATGTGGACTTTCCTTAATTTTGCAAGAGTGTGTAGCATCCCTCTGTGGGAGAGACAGTAAGTTATTTACAGCATTGCATATCATGTAGCTTGGGTGAAGATAATTTATTCAAGTATTCTAAAGCTCTTAATGCTTTCAACAGCTACATCCTGCCAGCTGTGTTGTTCAGGTGGATTCTACCACTATACAGCTTCTACATGCTGTTCATGTCCTACTCCAACCTCAATAAGCACAAAGCTTGGCTTGCTATCAACAGCCCTGGTGTGATCCACTGGACACGTTATCTGGTGATTAGACTCTGATAAAATTAAGCTTTTGGAGTGTTACAGTGCCCTGTGATAGTTTAAATAATTCTCAAACTTTTTCATGAAAATAATTGGGATTTTATGTGAAAGACCAACACAAATTGGTGGATAATTGAGAAATTAAGGGAAACATTTCTATATTTTTTATATGAATTTAAAAACTAATGACATGATTATTTTCTCAGGAAGCCTGTTTCAACACTTGTTTTATGACATTTATGATTTGATTATAGGTCTTACAGATCTTTTTGTAGATAAAAAAGAAACATTTTCTTTAAATGGCGTGATTATCTACTAAACAGGTAAAATAAAACTGTCATTATGAAATTAAAATGAATATCAGATCTTTGGCTCATACCCTTGACTCCATAATTTTAAATTGGTGTTTAATAGGTGTTTAGTGTGGACGTCCCTCTGGAATCTAGAACTCCTCCTCTGTTTCTTCTACTTTGGAACTCCTAACATGTTGTTTGCTTGTTTGTTTCAGTGCTGCTCTACATTTAGGTTTATCAGGGACAGGTAAGCTGTCCCCGGTGAAGAACAGCATTCCAGCAACATGATGGAAAAACATAGTTTATTTTTTTGGCCACAAAAGTCTCTTTTGCATACAAATGCATGATCCTTCTTCCAGAATTTACTCAGAAAATAACAGATTTTAAAAAAAATCTTACCAATCATGCACTAAGTTCTATTGGTCTAATAAAATAAAAATGTAGTAGAATATGTAAAAAAAAAAAAGGAGGGGAGAAAACTAATGAAAATTTGTCAAATTCCTTCTTTCTAGATGCAAAATGGATTAGCTGTGTTTGCCTGGTGGACTCTCTTGCATTCTGTGGTGGATTTTGGTGTAGTTCTTAAATATTACACCTATGTGCAGGACCAAGTGGCAAGTGCCATTGTCCTTTTCATCATCTCTTTGTGCATTATTATATGGTAAGGGAAAAAAGTATTGAAACATCATTTAAGAGGTTTAATTCTGGATGTAAAATATGCAAACAAACCAAAAAGAAAAGTACTGAATGAATGTTTATTGCTAATCCTACAGGTTCACCCTACAGAACTTCTTTTTGAGAAACTACATGCAACACACATTCAGCATTTACCCCATTCTCGTTCTGGGACTGAGTTCAATGTTCACCAACAGCTACCATGTCCAGAATTTTTCCATTAACACTGCTGTCTGTGGTAAGATAAGAATGATAAGTTTTAGCAATTATCTTAACAGACTTCTTGTCCTTTATCAGGAAATTTCACATTGAACATCTTTCACCTTTAGGAGTTCTTATGCTTCTGATAACCATCATGAGCTTCATCCATTTGATCTCTGCATGTCTGAAGAAGTCCCAAATACCTGCTGCTGCAGAACTGAGATTTCAAGGGTGTGAGACCGTGTACCAACCAGAATGGAATATCAAACCCAAACTAGAGATCTGAGTTCTAGTACAAAAGTAGAAAGTACAATATGACCAAAAGATTTGTGCAAATAAACAACTCATTTATTATGTAATGTGTCTGAACATAAGCATAATACTGACTTAATTCATTAAATTTTTAGTGTGTGCTGTACATCCAGCACCAAAAGGTGGCGACAAATGCTTGCGCTAAGATCTTTTGTTTCAAAGTGGTTCTTCACCAGGAGGTGGCACAGTTGTATGTGATAAAGGTGCATGTTTAGATTTGACGCTCATGACGGGGAAACTAAATTCTATAATAAACTAAAACAGTACTGACTTATGCAGATGTTCATTTTTGGAACTGTTGTTTATTTTAGAAATTATATTGATTGTTGTTTTTTTTTTTTGGGGGGGGGGGGGGTGCATATGTGCATGTGTGTTTATCTAAATATAATTAGTTGGAGAATATCTGTCTTTTTGCCTACTGCTCTTCTGGGTCCTTGGCACTCTACCAGGGACACAATCCTCAATACTCAAGTTTAGAAGAGCCCAATTTTTCATCACTGCTTAAAGAACAGAATATCAAACGTGGCCTTTGGCTTTGCAGAAGAGGAACTCAACCTTTGATGAGAACTCTGACCTTTAATAAAGTAATAAACGAAAGCACAAGAGGCAAAGACAAGATTGATATGATAAATATAACCATGGCAATGCCATTTGTTCAACAAATAAAGATGTTTTATGGAAACTAGATACTGGTTTGAAAGGTGTATATGAAAAATGCAACCATTATCCGTATTATCTGGATTATTTTACATTATAGCAGTTTATGTGTATTTTTTTTTTCATTCCCTGCTGCTGAGACACTATTGTACTAAAATTTGAATGTAACACTTAGGTTCTCATTTCTCATTTTTTAATTTTATGATTGTTTAAACAGATTGCATTGGAATAAGAAAAAAAAATCTTAAAATATTCATTTCTTGTGAACACTCAAAATAACTTAAACAAGAATGTATTATAAATACTTTAGTTCAAACAAGCAGTAAACCTATTTAACAGTTAATTTCATATTTACTCTTAAAGTAAGTGTTTATTACTCTTTCCCCCAAGAACCTCTATCCATGCAGACCAAACCTAAAACACTGAATACATATTTAGATTATGCATGAAAAATATATCTTTTGGATATAGTATCTGTACTGATTGTGACATTCTTGGTCTTTCTTTTGTTTAAGAAGGGGAACATGATTGGTTCTTTCTTTTCTGCTTTCTCATGCATTGTAGCTCCAACATTTCTAGGAACTGCCTCTAAACAGCTGATCAGCACCTCATGATAACTCCTTTCCTGTAACTTCCAGCCATTTGGGAGCTACTGAACATGGTCTTCTGGAGATAAAAAAAAGAACTGAAAAGCACCAGAGCTTTGCAAGGAATCTTACAAAGTGAGATTAGAGACAGGACAAAACACTCTTTTCAGGTTTGAATTCTGACAAATCTTTTTATTATATTCATCTAATTGATTCAAAAGATTCACAGTTGCTGTTTCACTTTGCCCCTGTCCTCTGGATCAGTTCAGTTTATTGGTGAAGTGAAAATTAGAGATAGACTATGATTTGTTTTATTGGTTACTTGGAGGCTCACCATCAAAAAGAATATTTTAATGTCAGTGAGATAAGAGTGAAATTAAAGGGGCACAGAGTAAACATGCAACAGTTTTATTTTTGGGAGATCACAGGGAGACATTTGAAGAGTCACTGAAATTGGAATTAAGGAGATGCTAATAATTAATTTAATTTTTTTTGTTTTAAACTTAGGATTTTGTGTAGATTTAACACTTTGGAATGTGGCATTGACTGTTAATCCCCATGGGTGCCAAAAAAGAGATCCCAAAAGAAACAATAGTTTCATCAGAATTAAACTATTTAAAAACAGACTATGTAAAAGAGTAATAAAACTTTATATTTTGTCAAGTTTATCCACCTAAATTCAATTGACTATGCTTGTTGTTCCCTGCAAACTATTTTCTGGATTCCTGCTGCTCCTTGTAATTGCAAAGCTGATTCAGCTCTATGTTAGCCTGTTCCCCCTGCTGTTTTTAAACAGAGGGAGAGCAAAAGGCAGACTTTTACAGCTGAATTCACTCTGTTCCTGTTCACCAGACAGAGCCTGTGAATGAAAAGCTGAGAAAAAGACTGTTGGAAGGCAGTTTTATTTCCAAAATATGGATTAACCCCTAATATTCAGAAAAGCTCAATAATGTAGCAAGATTGTATATTTGTTTTGCACCTGCAGTACGTTTGCACTTTAAAAATTCCTTATATACCTTTACCTAACATGTCTGAGGGTATGAAAAAAAAAAGCAATTTCAAACGTGCTACAACAAGAAATAAGAGAGATAATCAGAAAGAGTACACAGTACTGGAAATGGTTGAGTTTATTATAAGTTTACACTAAAAACCTCTTTAAGCTGATGAAATGCATTATTTTTTTAGCAGTAAAAAACTATATTATTGGTTAATTATGACCTTTTCTGGGTCCTTATAATGCAGCCTTTGACTTAACCCTTTACAAGGCACTCAGCGAAATACTTTGAAAAGTAAATTTTTAAAATAGACACTAGACTGTTATTTGAAGACAGAACAAGACCTTATTTCTTTTGTGACATTTAGAAAATGTATATATTGATGACAACAATCAAGGTCAATGTAATCACAAGAAAAGGCAACTTGCCCTCATTGGTAAAAAAAAAGCAACAACAAAAGTGCTTCTATAAGAAATTCATGAAATACACAGAGTGAAGGAAACACATAACCTTAGAACATTAATGCTGATACATATAT
>JAUZNJ010033769.1:0-13011 GCA_034780135.1 Jordanella pulchra | reverse complement strand
GTCACTGCCAAGGACTACCAAACCATTCTGGAGGACCATGTGCATCCAATGGTTCAAACATTCTATCCTGAAGGAGGAGCCGTGTATCTGATGAAAGATTGGTTTGATGAACATGAAAGTGAAGTTGGAACATCTCCCATGGCCTGCACAGTCACCAGATCTAAATATTATTGAGACACTTTGGGGTGTTTTGGAGGAGCAAGCAAGAAACATTTTCCTCCACCAGCATCACGTCGTGACCTGGCAACTGTCCTGCAAGAAGAACGGCTTAAAATCCCTCTGACCACCGTGCAGGACTTGTATATGTCATTCCCAAGACGAATTAATGCTGTATTGGCTGCAAAAGGAGGCCCTACACAACACTAATAAGTTATTGTGGTCTAAAACCAGATGTTTCAGTTTCATTGTCCAACCCCTGTATATGCGTATGATATATGCATGTGAAAAATTGTGTAGATTTCTTAAATGTAAAGTTTTATGTAAATTGTATAAAATCTCTTCTGCAATAAATGCACGCTACATTATCTTTCAGTTGTTTCATAAACATGTGCGTCTTCCAAGCTGGTTTGCTGTTCCCACTGCCAAATGTCAGGGCACAGAGTTGTGAGGAGAGTATTGACAGACAGACTGAGGGGGACAGCATCGTACTGAGACCTGTCAGAGTGCAGCCAGGATGCCCAGCCTGCAAATCACATACAGGAGCAAGTGAGCAGCTGTCAAGCTCAATAACAGAGGGGGAGGGGGGAGGTGGATTGATGGATGACAGAGGTAGAATGGAGGAGGATTTATTTTTGTATCCATCCATCTATTCCAACATCCTGCCCCTCCCTCTATGGTTTGCAGAAGGGTGAGTGGGGGGGCGTGTTGATTGTACCCTGGCTGACATCAGGGCAATTGACAGGATGCACCCTTGACTGATCAGTCAGTCACAGAGCTGAAATATTCACATCTAGACCTATAGTCAATTCCAACCCTTCAATTAACCCACATTTCTGCAGAAATATTGAACCTTTCTGCTGTGGATCAAAAGTAGGGCTCCTAGCAAAATGTATGCAAAATAAAATGCAAATGCATCAAATTAATGTTAGTGAAACATTTTTACAAACCTGTAATCAGACACAGTCTACACTAAGATTATGACCGTAGCAAATAAAATGGAGGGTGAACTAATAGTCAGTCAGTCGGGTTTGGAAGGTGAAAGTTGCATCTGTTAGGTCACATATGAAAAGGAATTACAGCTGGTTTAAATGCACTACAGTGTCAATGAGATATCCAACCACTGCAGGACAAACTTCCAGGTAAGCCTATTTAACCAGAGTTAAAAAAAATAGAAATAAAATAAAGCAGCAGATATATTCCACACCAAGATGTCAACATTTGATACATTTTGTTTTTCTTCTGTGTTACTTTGAAGAAAAAAAAGGAAGAAAGAGATGGAAAACATACTAGTCATGTTTTACTGTACTCCTTGGTCTAAAAAGTTGTGGCCAATTGTTCCTGAATCCATGCTAGTTGGGGGATAATTTAAACCATGAACAGCTAATAATAAAAACAGGTTGGTAATTATCCAGTGTATCATACGGATAAGCAGTTTGCAAAAGGATCCAACCTTCTTAATCGCATTTACTTTTTACATTTAAGGGGAAATTATATAGACAAAAAAACAAACAAAAAAAAAACAATTCTTTAAGGTTCGCAAGTGTCATGTTTGGACTGTGCTACTAGCCATAGAAAGGACACATGTGACCAGAACCAAACACTTTGATCTGCCTGCAAAGGCTCTGCATGGTGGAGAACTAACCCCTCGGTTCCACTGGATGTGGAAGTGGTGTGAGAGTATCCCTTCGCAGCTGATCACAACAACTAGTCAGTCTGAGCAGTTCCATTCGCTGCGCCATGATGCGTTTCTGAAGCGTCTCAGATGTGCCCGGCCTTCGCCACTTCTCTAAAACACACGGCTGTTCTAGTTTTGCCCCATTATCTGGAAATTTATGTAATAAACTCTGTTCATACAGTCAATCAACAGCCATAATAAATATGACCACTGAATAAAAAAACAGACCTAAAACATAAATACTTGAACTCACACAAAAACACTCCAACAGCCCTAAACAAACCGAGCAACAAACGACTATATCAAAGTTTATTAATATGCTCAGACCTAAAAGCAATTGAGAAAATACTTGCAAATTTATCTTTACATCCGCTCTACAGTAACAGGTACAGTAGCTGTTTTCCAACATGTCTAAAAGACTAGTTGTATTTACTGCTAGAGGTTTTGCTCCTTAAGATTTAGTGAAAGTAACAAACCCTAACTTTTGACCCAAGCATTAGCTTAAAGAGACATTTTGTAAGCGTTTACTAAAAAATATCTTCAAAGTAGCCTTTTTATTTGACCGTTTATGACTAAAACATCGTTTTAGCAGACTGATACCTCAGTAGTTCAGAGCTGATGCATCTATAGACCTGTAGCCTATTTTCCTGAATTAACCCCTGGTTGGAAGTTCCCGTACTGCTTGCCGGATGTGGCGTTAGGTTCATCCATGTTAAATAGGTCCAAGCTAGTGAACAACTGAAGCATTATATTCAAGATGGATTTTGTGGACACTCAGAAGTGACTGGCATCCAGCTTAACCCAGACATAAACAGCAACTCCTGGTAAGGTAAAAAAAAAAAAAAAAAAAGTAAAAGAAAAAAAATAAACTTGTTAACTTTAACTGAGACTTCCTTCATTGTCTCAAAACCACATAGTGAAAAGTGATAATTTTAACTACGAGAGTGAGCTACAAGAACAAGCAGAAGAGTGCTGCAGTTCTGTGTTTTGGTCACAGGTGGCAGCATCATTAGAAAACGGTAATGTCTCTTTAATAAGTGACCCAATAAAAGATTTTTCAGGTCAGCACTTAGCACATATCAGTGGCGGCTACCCTTCTCAAAAACCCGCTTGAGAAGGTTGCGTAAACATGTGACCCAGAATGGGCCTTTGTGACAATCTAAGCTCCGCCTTAAAAACTAAAGTTAACACTTAAACTTATTGGTAGGCAACAAAACAGAAACAAGACTCAGTCAGACATATCTTTTGGTTCTATAGGGGATTTAATCTAGAGGGGTAAATGTGTCCTTGTCTTAATAAGCAACTTCATGACTTCTCAGTCTGCTGGTCCAAATGGTTCTGCTATTAGCTTGTAAAAGAAAGAGGGAGAGAAGAGTTACAGGTTTATCACCTCTATTGCCTAAAAGTTACACAGTGTTGCTTTAAGGAAGCTTAATACAGATGAAAGCTGTAATTTAATGATTTTTATTTGTAAAGCCAAAAATGGAATATAAGAAGTGGAAGAATGCTGTAGTAATGTGAAAGAAAGACTTTGATGAGCAGAATACATTTACAAGGTAGTGTGGCATTCAAACTATGCAGGAAAATCCAATCCTTCAGCTCCTATGTGTACCAAACCACTGGAAAACATATAGCTCTTAAAGAAATTAATGTTTTCCAAATATAAAAGCAATATAAAAGCAAGAACAGTAACAGAAAGAAACTAACAAAACAGGCCAAGAACAAAAGCGCCAGATTCAGAAAGGAATGTGCGGGCTTTCTCTCCTCTCTAAAGCGTTCTGTCTCTTAGTAATTTTGGTTTCTCTCATGTTGGACATCAAACAACAAAGAGGCCGTTTTTCCTTTCCCGTTTTTGTGTACTCTGTAATTATTAATCAAACTCGCTGCATGACTGCCTCTCGGACTCAGTCAGACACAAAAGTATTTGTGGCGAGAGGCTAAGAAGGAAAGAGAAAGGAGAACAGGAAACAGAGAGGATGTCGCAGAAATAGCTAACTTCCAAAGAAGTGCGAATAAAAAAAGACGAGGATTTGAACGTGTGCTTCACTTGAGAGAAAGGAGAGAGAATTCATGCGGGTCTATGGGTGTGTGCATGCAAGTGTGCGCGGGCCTTTGTTCATAAGGCACAGTCTCGAACCCTCTCTGCGACTGACAATGCAACTCAAAGAAAGCTCTACAGCTATGTTGGAACTAGCTGCTAGGCTTACAGCTCCTAAGATACAGAGGGAAAAGGGAGGAAAAGAATCCACCGCAGCTAACTTTAAAATGAAACTAACGGTACAAAGATGTAAAGGAATAACTGTGAGAATGTGTGTGGTCACCAAAGTGGCAGACAGCGTGTCACCATCAATGACAGAGCAGAGCGATGAGGAGAAGGAAAAAAAGGAAATCAGGGTGGGCTGGCAAGAAGTAGTGGAGAGGGACAGAGGAGCAGAGGGGTGCCAGCGCCAGGGCGGCCTGGTTGGCTTTAAATGGATATCTGGTCAGAAAAGTGGAAGGAGAGGAGGCTTAAATTAAAGATGTGCCTTCTCTAAAGAGGAAGTCCTCTCATTCCTCAATCCTCAGCGGCTGTTTTAAACGAGGGGGCAGGGATTGTAAGGTGAAGGAGCTTCTGCGATTCAGCCAGCTGGCTTTCTGGGCCGCTCTAATATAAACACAATGACACATGCTGCCTTTGTTAGTGTATCACATCTAATGGAACAAATTAATAATAATAAATGCAGATTTCATACATATTTTCTAATAGAAATGTATGAGATTTTCAACAAGAAATGTTACCAGTTCCTTAAGTGTCATGTCCATTTGTTTGGTTTGGCAGGTAGGATCCAAATATGGAAAAAACTACAAACAGACAACAAGGGTACAAAAGTGCATAAAAAACAAGGCAATGAAGGACACGATGGACACAATGATGAAGGGAAGAGTGAAGGTAGAAAGAGAAGGAAAGGATACAAGAATAAAGGGGAGAAAGGATAAAAGCAACCAAGAATGAAAAGGTCAAAGGATAAGAAAGAGAAAAAGAATAGAAGGACACAAGAAAGAAAGGAAGAACACAAGCAATGCTGAATAAAGGAACAAAGGAAAATAAAGGAAATAAGGAAGGAGAGAAAAAAGGGTAGAAAAGAGTTTTAAGAGAAAAGGGAACTATGAAACTGGAGACGCAAGGATACAGGACAACGTAGAGAATAGATTGAATAAAGAAAATGAGAGGAAAGCCACTAGAAAGAAAGGAAATAAGGAATGATAGACAAAAAATAAATGACACCAGAAAGGATAAAAGAAAGAACATAGTCACGGCAATAAGGGAGGACAGGAGAAAATAGGTAGAAGGAAACAAAACGATGTAGGAAGAGCATAAGGGAATGGAGGGAGGATAGAAAATTAGGGAATGAATGAAGGATGGATAGAAAAAAGGTAGAAAGAACAAAGACAAAGGAGTCAAATAAGAAGGGTGGATGGAAACAATGAAATAAAAAAGGACAAGAAAGAAAGTGGGTAGGACACAAATAGGGAGGCCACACCAAAGGAAAGATTGAATAAAGGAAACAATAAACTAAAGAACCAAGAACCAAAATAGAAGAAGAAAGAGCCGAGGAAAATAGGGATGGAATGACATGAAATAATTTTAAAAAAGGGAAACGAATAAGGGTAATATGAAGAACATATGGAGGGAAATAAGGGACATAAGGAAAACTGAAGTTGGAGACAATAAATAAAGGAAACCATGAAGGTCAGGCACAAGAATGGCATGATAGTGTGAAAAAAGAACACAGATGGTAAAAAAAGCAATAGAGAGAGAAAGAAGGACATGATAAAAATAAAGGAGGCTGAAGAAAACAAGTGAGTAAAAGAAAAGAGGTTGATCAAATGGAATAAGGAAGGAAGAAGGACTGAAGAAGCATGGCAGGAAATAAACAAGACACATGGAAAGAATGACAAAGCAAGATGGAAGCACTGAACTAATGAGACAAGAAGGAAGGATGTCAACATGGAAAGACTAAAGAAAGGAGAACATTTTATTTAGCCAATAAAGTTTAGAAGTACAAATATTTTCCCATATTTATTTATGTTTCAGCCTTTCCAGACCTAGAACAAATAATCCACACCTTAGCTTATAGGACACATGACAACACAGTAATAAACCTGATTCCTTATGCAAATGTCCTTGTATGTAAAGTGAGCATTTAAGAAACATATGGAGTCATGTGGGTGGAGCAGAACAGGGAAACAACTGGCAAGCAAACCTGAATGTAAGCCTGCATATGGATGCCTCTGGTCTGTAGCATAAAGAGCCAGAGTGTGTGCATACATTTTATGTGTGCGAGTGTCTGTGTGTGGAAGTGTACGCAAAGCGTCCCGCATCTGCGTTTGTGAGCTCATCCAAACGGAATGATAACGAATCCACAGACACATCAAAGGGGCCCCCGGAAAAAAAAAAAAATAAAAAGAGGGAGCACATAAAAAGAGAGAAAATGCAAAACTGAAATATTCAGCGCCCTCTGAAGAAAGAATAAAACAGGCTTGGTTTTCATCCACATCCCCAGAGAAACCCAGAGAAAGAGGGAGAGGAGGAAAAAAAAGACTGAAACAAGCAGAGAATGAGAGACAGACCACAAATAAGCGAACACAAAAGAGAGACAATGCAAGGGCGAGAAAATATTAAAGCCAGAATGAGTTGAGAGGGCAGAATGCAGCGCTGGATGTTTTAATGCTGCCTACACATGTGGCCTGTTCGTTGAAAGGACTGCACCTTGAAACTAGTGGAATAAACTGATCTCAGTGTGTAAGAAGGATGAAGCTCTTATTACCCTTGATTAACACAGTGGACCAACGGTCATCCGGGTGCTTGGATGAGTTTGGTATTCCTGTCACAGGCTCTTTAACTGATTAAAGCTTTTAATGTCATATTTATGGCTTTTTTTCTGCTTCTTTCTGTCTTTTGTTACAGAAATCTAACATGTTGAGACATTGCTTTAAATTCTGGGCACCTGGATTTTTGCAAATTCAAACTTTTCTCCGGTAACGGCGTCGAAATATTTCAGACCTTATTTAAGACTGTATTTCAAGCGCAGGTCAAAAATAGCCCGTTTTGAAGGAGTAGGGGGGAGCAGCAGAGAGAGAAGGGGCTTTACTGAAACACAGGCAGATGTGACAGATGACATTTCAATTCATCTCTGGAAAGCGTTTCCTTGGGATCCGGCACTCTGCCATCCACACTGAAAATGACACCAGTGTTTTACATGGTGCGTGTAACCTCCTCCCCCCTTTCCTTTCAAAAAGTCGATTCCAACCACTTTTCTTTTTTTTAGGGTCGCTTTTTGAAAAAGCAAGAAGATCACTTGAAGATATCATCCCATATGGCAGACAGTATTAGGACAGAAAGACAGAAAATTTGGGCCCGTGAGAGGAAAAAAATTCCACTTCCTCACCAAACAGCTCATTTATTTCTACAACTTATTCGAAAAGTTAAATTCATATATCATATAGGTTCTTTATGCACAGTCACATTTTTGAAGGCTTTGGTGATTAAATTCGTTCCTCAGAAAATAAATTAGGAAGACACATTTTTTAAACACAAAAAAGGTACAAAAATGCATTTCCATGCGTTTAATGGAGGTAATTATACATGGTCTAGGCTCATGTATAAATCACTGCAGGAGGTAGCAGAGCAGCCTGTGGCGTTAGGAAGCCCAGACTGTTTTAATGGCAGCTTTTATCTGGTGAGCTTTAATGGAGCTGGTTTCTAATCTGACTAAAAACAATACCCAGACAAGTGCACAAAGACAGTTTTATTGATAACCTTTGTAATAGCACTTTTAATGTTGAATACCATGATGATGACAACAGTAACACCACTTCTTCCTCATCTATCAATCAACAAATGGCTGACCTTCAGAAGCCTGGGCTCTGCCATCAGTACCAGGCTGAACACATTACTGGCATCCAAACTGGGAATTTGTCACTTTTGTAATATTAAAGTCAACAAATGTCATATTCCAAAGAGTGCTTTATGGTGATAATGCTACTGCACGCTTTAAAACTGCAGTGTATTTGCAATGTATTTTGCAATCCTTCTTTGTGTTGGCTACATCTCATGTGCTTGAATCTGCAGGTCAAACAAACAAAAAAAGGAAAACCTCCAAATAATTTCGTCACAGTTTTGCATCCAAGTAAAAATGTTTACTGTGTTTTTCTACATGTTTGATTAGCAGTCTGGTTTTATTGTACACAACAAATACACACATAATGGAAACCTATAATAAATCCTTTGATAAATCATAAACTAAACCTTAGACTTTAGAAAACAAAACGCTTAGAAATGTTCTATTGGAAACTGGACAACATAATTATGCATAGAAATCGAAAAGTTATTTCTTTGCTTTTTTCCTTAATCACATGGGAAAAAAAGTCATTGAAGAACAAAAGTCTTTGCCAACTAAGTGAGCTTGAACCCTGATATCTGGTTGGATAGAACTATGTAGGTAAAGGTCTCCAACAAGGAACAAGAAAAATACTCCAGGGAAAAAACAAACAAACAAAAAAACCCACGAATTATCAAGAAAAACATCCAGATTTCTATTATAAGAGAGGAGAAAAGACTGTAAGGTCACATGTTTTAAAGTTAAGCTTCAAATTCATTCACGAACAAAGGTATGGACCCTGAAAATGATTGTGTATCTCTAAAAAAACTATTGATGAAACAAAATGCCTTTCCCACCATAAAGCCCAGTAAGGGAACTCCGAGTTTTCCTTCTGCAGCTCTTGGTATTGAACTGATGTTTAACCCATCCCCAAAACCTCTTTTTATGCAGTTGCCAAGGGAAAAACTATTGAGCTCTGGTTAACCTTTTTATTATTCAGGATCCATACCTCCACCTGCTCCTGCACCTGAACATTAACTGGGGTTGCTTAGATACTTGTGATCCCTTGCTGGACCAGAGAGCTTTGCTTGATACTTGTTGGCATGCTGAGAACAATGAGCCCTCTCCTAGGACGCACACAGACACATACATATGTTTCATTGAGTTCGCCAGTGGAGAAAAATACAATAAGGCTTAAAAACATTTAAACTGCAGAATTTCAATACATTAAGACTCAAATTTAGAAAAAAAAAATCTTGGTTAAATTTGAAAATTTTAAAACATGAAAAGACAAAATCTTTACAGAGATGTCAGAGTTGGAAAGAAAATAACTGAAGGATTGGAGACATGATGGAAAAATGAGAAAATGAAGAGTGAGGACGACAAGTAGAGAAAGATAGAACGATCATTATAGGAAAGTTAAATACAATCTTATCAGCTTAAGCTGGTGCTTTATTACTTTGGCAGGTGAGTCCAGAGCTTTTCTACCCTGGTAACCTAACTTCAACAACTTCTGATGGAACAGGCTCATCTTTAAAAAAAAAAATCGAATCATATCAGTATCATATGATCTAAATGTGGTCATTTAATGCAAACCTGGCAGATCACTGCATCTAGTGCTGCAACTAACAGTTATTTTTTTGATCGATTCTTTTTAGGTTCCTTTAGGAGGATTTTACACAGAATTTAATCCAAGTGAAGGTAAAACTGGGCTTTGAGGAAACTTTGAGGACTTCTGGATAGAGCATACATGAATTAATGTATAAAAAAGGTTTTTCATCTTGAATGTAAAATGTTTGTATATTATTTATAATTCTGGTGTAAGAACAGCTCTTTCAGCTAAAGGCATATTTTAGAGACTATACTCGAGTCAATGATTAATCAATAACTAAATTAGCTGACGATTATTTCAATTTCATCGATTAATCCCAATTATTCTGATTAACTGTTTCAGCAACTAGAGAAAAGCCTGTTTTTAAGCCAAAGCACTCTTTTCTAAACTAATTGGGGTTAAAATAAGAAAAACCTTTTCTTTTTTTAGTAGAAAATGCTTTAAGTGAAAGAGGGAGCATTAAACAAAGCGAAAGCACCCCCCCCCCCCATGCACAGCCTTCCCTCCCTCTGCAGTGCACCTCTCCATCTCTATGCTAATGCCCTGTAATGATCTAAGGCGCATCGAAGTCAGGGGATGGGAAAGAAACTTCTTTGTTGTTGTTGTTGCCATAGTAACAAAGACTCAGTATAAATCTGATGCAGCCGTGTCTGTTTGCACTGCGAGACAAGGTGCTGTTCTTTCATAATAACCACATATATACATAGAAAAAAAACAGCAAAGAGGTTGTGTTTTCATGAATTTAACAGCAGCATAAATCCAACAAAAACACAAACCAGACAGCGTCTGGCACATAGGAGGCATCTTGAGCAGCTCAACTTGTTTAATTTCACCATCCATTCCCTCACACACACACACACACACCTGCGTGCGGTCTTGCTTTGACTTTGAAGTTCTTCTGGATCGCCTTTAAAGGCCTTTAGTGTTGCCAGGGCAGCAGGCAGGTAGAAGACATCAGACTGCTTAGTCTGTGTGTGTCTGTGTGTGGAGGCCGAGTACTTAATTAGCAGAAGCCCTGCGTTCCTGTTTCTCTGTGTTTAACTCTAAACGAGGGAATGACTGCCTCGTTACTGATACTAACAATGAGAGTAATTTATGCAGCGGATCTGCCTGCTGCGTTAAAGCTTTTCTTTATCTGCCGTGTCGGCATGACAGTGACATGCAAACAATAGGCAGGCAGAGCAACTAATGTCTTGTTATGGTTGCAATGTATTCTAAATAAGACAACAAACCTAAAATGACTTGTTAAACACTGATTAAAGCATAAAGACACTGGGAAATTAAATTTGGCCCACAGCTTCATCTAATTGTACCTGAAACACAACGGAAAATGTTTTGCTTCATGAAACATTCCAACTAAAACTTCCTGACTTCCCTGACAGTGGAGTGGAGTGGAGGCTGCTCCGTGGGTGGAGCTGTTGCTCGGTTGACTTGTGCAGAACTTATTTTAAGTTTGGCAGGGTAAGTGTAATCTGCTGCAGACAAAGGTACATTGCTCTGTAGGGGTTGGGATGAGGCACTGATTGGTTGGTGTCAGGTGAAGTTGAGACTTTCAACAAAAAGTTTATTGGTAAACTAATAAAGGTATTGACTTTTTACATTCTGGATTAATACATATAACAAAAAACAACCCTACACAAATTAGAATCAGAACCTGCTTTATCTAATAATTTTGAGTAAAACAAAAAAGGAATTTAACCTTAGTTCCACTTTGCTCCATTTAAAGATTTTCTGTCATTATCAATGTATTGCAGGAGGTGAAAAAGTTCAAAGTTATGACTGAAGCCCAGTTATTAATTTTAAGTAAAGTCAAAATAATTAAATAGCTTAGAAAATTCGGCCCTCCCAAAAAATTTATATAATCATCTGAGTCCAGCTGATTTTAGAGGACCTCAAAGGTTTCAACCCTAAATACAAAAAGTGGCCAAATATTTTAGTCTCTGAACATCAAAAAGTGCCAGACATATTCTACCAAAATTTGTTGCTGTATTTACAAAAAAAAAAAGCAATTCTACAAACTATTGCCTTATGGCAGACAAAAAGAAAATCAATGTCCTGCTTCCAAGAACTTCATTAGTAAAAAGTTTATTTTTCCATGCACTAGAATATTTAATATTCTGAGTCAGTCTATCGCATAAAATTTCAATAAAATAAAGTCCACTCAGATTTTAAAAGTCACAAAATGTGACAAACAAGAAAAAACGTTATTGCCATTGTCTTATGTAGTAAAAGGAATGTTGTTTAATAAAGAGGACATGTGTTAGAATTAGTGCAATAACTGGTGTAGTGTCCCAATATTGGACTTTTACTGTCATGGGGAAAAAGCTGCGTTCAAGGATCAGAAGGTCTAAGGGTTAGAAATGAATCCTAATAAACTAAACGCAGCTCTAGAAAATCAAGGGTTTTAAAAACAGAAAGGATAAGAAAGAGACATGATTTTTCACAAAACAAATCTCATCATAAATAGCTTTAAACATACTAAAATACTAACTTCCTTTTTTAAAAATTTCTTATAATTTCAAAATAAAATCAAAAACCTATAAATGAATAAAAAGTCTACAACTTCTAAGCTACTGTCAATCTTTTCTTTTTAAATGATGGCAATCTAGGATGCCAGCATATAAAATGAGTCTAGGATTAATAACATGGTTTAAGACACAGCAAACACTCAGAAGTAAAGGTCTGATGGAAAACACTTTAAAGCCCTCAGATGTGGCAGTTCAACTCTCACTTACTTTAAAGATCAAAGGATGGGCTTGTTAAAGCCAAACTCCACCTTAAATCAAAATTCATACCCACTGTTCTTATGATCAAAGACTGAAGTCAAGAGATATAAACAACTCGCTAATAAAGGCAGAACTCAGAAAGTTAGGGCTAAAGTGTGTGATGTAACTCTGAAACAAACGGCCAACTTCTCAGACTTCATGCAGCTTCAAGAATCTAGGATGCGACTTTAACTCACCATCTGTCACTGAACTAAAGTCACTTTGACAGGTTTCCCTCATTGGTTTTACTTCTTAATGTTTAACTTCTAGGATTTTACAAAAGTAAAGAATTAATCAGTAAGCACCAACTGAGATTTGGGAGCTTTGAATCCCACATCATGGCAAACATTTGGTTGTGAGGAAGAGCTATTAGTTCATAAAATACCAGTGAAACTTTTTATTTTTTTTATTATTTTTGCTTTCAATTACATTTACATCTAAATAAATTATACAGTGATATATTTGAGCCGCTTATCGCAGTATAGTTTGATGATTATAGCCGTCCACAAAATACTGAAAGTTGAGTGGAAGGATAAAGTGTGTAAGAACAAGATCAACATGTATCAGACCCAGCAAAAGCACAAAAGCTTAAAGTCAGGATGAAAATAAACAGGATTTCATTTAAACTGAAGCAGAAATTTTCATTTGCCGATATTCCACACTAAAATGATGCACATAGGAGCCCCAACCAAACAATGAGTGTTTATTTTGAACCACATACAGACATATGTTCATTAAGCTTACATTTCTGTGTAACCTATCAATTTTTATAAGATTTTTTTTTACCATTTGGAGAAAGTAAATTTAGGGGTTTAATCACATGTGACTATTGATAATCTAAATAAAAAAGGAGAAAAAACACTTTAACCCTTTAAGGACTACCATTATAAAGGTCCGCATGAGCATCTTTTTACATTTTTGGATGCTGCAGAGTCATTA
>JAUZNJ010033768.1:0-13012 GCA_034780135.1 Jordanella pulchra | reverse complement strand
TTCACTAGAATGTGCTTTTGTTCATTCTCAAGCAGAGCCTCACTAGTATTTGCAAGAGAAGTAATGCTAAAGCAGAGGCTGCTAGAGTAGAAACATGAATCGATCCAGAGTGCAGTCCTAGATTATTTACACTATTTAATGGTGACAAGGAGGCAAAATGAACTTCATGCAGTTCTGTGTGCTAATAAAAGCACTTAATAAGCGCCTTCAGTTATCACATAAATAGCCCCCATTTAGCTGTGCTGCAAGACAAAGCAGCGTAACATTTCTGCTGTGCTCAGACCAAAAGAATGTGATTATAGAAATGTTATACAAACATTTGTTACTTGACAGAATCCAGACGCTCTCATTTAAAAATGCTGCTGACAACACAAAGTCTCTCCCAGGACTGGATGCTGGATGACACAAAAAAACAGAGCTATAACACAGATCCCATTCAATTCATTCAAATGAAGTGACATATAGTCTGACGACATGTTGGAGTGACATACTCTGTCTTTTATTGAGAGTTTTAAATCTATGTACATTGGAATTATAAGTATTTCACATATTTTATTTTCTTTTCTTTATTCAGTAACCTAATAGAGTCGTGTTTTGTTATATGTAAGAATTTTTAATTTAATTGTTTATTCAGTCAGTATTTAATACAGCTGATACATTAAGTTCATAAAATACTACAATGTCCTTTTTTAAATTCAGATAGTGAAAAAAATGTGTTCATGTATTCAAAGATCCTCTTAATACCAGAGAAAAATGTTTGTTTATTAATCAGTCAGTATTTTATTGATAAAGATCAACTATATAATTCATTCAGTAATAATAACTTGCAAGTTGTAGACCAGATGTATTATCCAGGTCAGTTCAACCGCCGCAGGGAGGGAGCTATTGCTTTAAGTTAGTGGTTATGAAAACCTCTCATTTTCTCATTAGTAGCTGGTAGAAGGTGTAAATCTGTCTAGGTCCTGGGATCACTGAGCGCTTGTATACTTTTTTTTCAGTGAAAGCTTCTTGTTAAACCATTTTTTTCTATTTAAATATTGCCATTTATTAACCTCACCTCATTTTCTTCCCCTCAGGTTCTGGACAGCATCTACTTCAGCCGTCGCTTCCATGTTCGCTGTGTGGCTCAGGCCCGGGATAAAGCCGGTCACCTCGGGACGCCACTTAGGAGCAACATCATCACCATTGGGACAGACGGGTCCATCTGCCACACCCCTGTTACCACGGGAACCGCCAGAGGCTTCCAGGCCCAGTCCTTTATTGCCACACTTAAATACCTGGATGTGAAACACAAAGAGCATCCCAACCGGTCTGTACAGTCTGATAAACTATTGCTGAGAAATTTATTCAAACTGTATTTTCTAAATAAAAACTCTGCTCTTTTCTCTCCACCCTCAGCATCCATATCTCAGTGCAGATCCCACACCAGGACGGCATGCTCCCTCTGGTGTCCACCATGCCACTGCACAACTTGCACTTCCTGCTCTCAGAGTCCATCTACAGGCAGCAGCATGTCTGCTCCAACCTGGTCACCATCAAAGAGCTGCAGGGGCTTTCTGGTATGTGCTTTTAGGCTTTTTAAAAGCACACAAACAGCAGAGAGGTTCATTGTCGGAAGTTGAGGTTAAATTTGTTCAAATCAACCAGAATTGGTGGTTTTAAAGACTGAGACCGACTTTCAGAAGCAGTGTGAATTTTCTTCCACAGAGTCTGGCTTCCTGGATGACGTTTCCTACGACAGCATCACACTTGGTCCAGGATATGACCGGCCATACCAGTTTAATCCCAACGTCCGTGAGGCCAAGAGCATCCAGCTCTACAAGCACTTGAACCTGAAGAGCTGCATCTGGACCTTTGACGCCTACTATGACATGACCGAGCTCATCGACATCTGCGGGGGCTCCGTCACCGCTGATTTCCAGGTGTGCAGAGCGGTCACTACCCAATGCTGTGCAGAGAAATGCTTCTAACACGGCATCCACACTTTAAACATTTTCTTAAATGATTCTTTTCAAAAGTGTAAAAAGAGATTATTTACTTTTGCACCGCTGTATGATGCTACTACCTGCTGCATTTGATCCTTTCACCCAAAAGGAAAGGTTTTTGTTTTTTGCTAACTACATTATTTTTGCACATTTTTTCCCACCATAGACATGGATATTCTGAATTAAACATCACAACGTTTAGCAGTTTTTCTTACAAGGTTTTAAATAAAAATCAGATGAAGACGTTTGTGGAAGTGATGAATTATTTCCTTTAAAAAAAAAAACAGATACATCTCAAAGAAAACAGATAAATCTCAAAGAAAAACAATATATAATACATCCATGATGATATCCCTGATAATATCCTCTACACAATTATTCAACAGACTTCTGATTAGACATCAAACACTTATTGACATCCTTTAAAGGAAAGAGAGGGGTTCAAAAGGTCACCACTAAAGAAGCCTTTGTTGACAGACGGCTGTATTCAAGTGGACTCGGAAAGTTGACTGTAAGATAAAAGTGAGGATACGGTGCTAGTCAAACAGGGAGGAATGTGCAGCATTGAGGGAATTCACATGAAAAGTTTGTTTTAGAATTTGGGGGACCTTCACAAAGTGTGGACTGAGGCTGGAGTCTGAATATCTGAGCCCAATATCTAAATATAAAAATAATAGATGGATAAATGAATGAATGGGGACACATTAAAAGAACTTAATGCAAATGTTCAAAAGATGAATAAAAGGTTATTTTTTCTTTGTTTCTTATTTAGAGCTGGAAAGTATTTTAATCACATTCAACCCAGTTTATATATAACAGCAATTCATAACACATGTCACTTTAGAGAGACAACTCAATCAGATCGTCCAGCTCTAGACTCTTTGATGCTTTTCTGTACTGAAGCTTGGATATTAGGTCAGAAGGTGAAGAATCAGAATTAAACTTCTTGCTTTCGCTCTTTTTTAAATTTTGTTTTTTTCTAGGTTCGGGATTCGGCTCAGTCTTTCCTGACTGTACAGGTTCCTCTCTACGTCTCCTACATCTATGTGACGGCGCCCAGAGGCTGGGCATCTCTTGAGCATCACACTGAGATGGAGTTCTCCTTCTTCTATGATACGGTTCTCTGGAGAACAGGTCAGGATCAAACACTGCGCTCTCTCCTGATTTTTCTCTTTTGCATCCAAAACGGAAATTAAAACCCTGGTTGGTTTAACATCAGAAAGAGGTGATCTAAATATGGCTGCACTTTGGTTCTTATCTGGGTTCTGTTGTTCTCGTATCTGCAGGCATCCAGACAGACAGTGTCCTCTCAGCCCGGCTGCAGATCATCAGGATCTTTATCAGAGAGGACGGACGGCTCGTGATTGAGTTTAAAACTCACGCCAAATTCAGAGGTCAGTTCCCCGCCAAAGAGAAACGCTCATCAGAGTGGCTTGGGTTTCTTCTGTAGATTTAGAAAACAGTATTCATTCTAAAATAAAAGCTGATGCTGTTTTTTTAGTGATGACAACAGAAAGTCTTATTTCAGACATTTTTCCCACTCCAGGTCAGTTTGTTTTGGATCACCACACTCTGCCGGGCCACAAGTCCCGTCTCATGGCCCCCGATCACCTGGGAGGCATCGAGTTCGACATGCAGCTTCTGTGGAGCGCTCAGACCTTCGACTCGCCATACCAGCTGTGGAGGGCCACCAGCTCCTACAGCAGGTGTGCACATTTTACTTCAAACACAAAGTCACATCCGTTTCTGTAGATCTTAGTTGATGCATAATGACATGTGGTGTGTTCTACAGGAAGGACTACTCTGGGGAATACACTGTGTTTTTGATCCCATGCACTGTGCAGCCAACGCAGCCCTGGATCGACCCTGGCGATAAGCCTCTGTCCTGCACGGCTCACGCTCCAGAGAAGTACGGACTCACAGCTGCTATAAAACCAGGGGGTCCATTAAACATTTGGGTGAATTCCTGAACTTTTGTTTGTACTCTGACAGGTTCCTCGTTCCGATCGCCTTCCAGCAGACCAACCGGCCCGTTCCAGTCGTTTACTCCCTCAACACGGAGTTCCAGCTGTGCAACAATGAGAAGGTTTTCCTGCTTGATCCGGCCACCGCCGACATCTCCATGGCTGAGATGGACTACAAGGGAGCCTTCTCCATGGGTAGGAGTCTGATTAAAGAAAATGATGCTGTATTTCTCTTTCCATGGATTTAGACATCCCTGTATTGCTGCCATGTAAATAGAATCTGTTGAATATTATTCTTAATTTGACTGTTTCCTGTGGATATATAATCTGTTATGACTTGCTGCAGAACCATATGGGCGGAGCTGAACATCTCTTTGTCTCTGCCTTAACCTGACCTGTGTTTCCTTAATGGTTTAACCTGACTCTTCACTTTATCTGCTCCTCATAATCGCTTACCCTAGTCATACCTCATCATGGGTAATTTGAAGTTGGTTGGCAGGGAGACGGGGATTGGAATTTGTCATGCAACACTTAGACATGAATTAAATGTCTGTTCAACTTTTAAAACTCCTCTGTGGCCCCCTCCATCTTGCTGCCCCCTGCAGGTCAGACTCTGTACGGCAGAGTGCTGTGGAACCCGGAGCAGAACCTAAACGCGGCCTACAAGCTGCAGCTGGAGAAGGTTTACCTGTGCACCGGCAGGGACGGCTACGTTCCCTTCTTCGATCCAACAGGGACTCTTTATAACGAGGGGCCGCAGTACGGCTGCATCCAGCCCAACAAACATCTCAAACATCGATTCCTGCTGCTAGTAAGAATAAAAACTCATTTACTCATTTGTTTTTTTATTTTCATGCATTATTGGGTTTGTTGTTTCTATTTTAGTCTGCATTTCTTTTAATCATTACCCCGTTTTTTCCTAGTTAATTTAGTGAAAGGTAATAAGGACTTAAACTGGTCTTCTGGTAGTTTGCTCAGTTATATGCAGAATTCTCTGGTTTAAAGTCTAATATTTAAACAATTAAGATTAAACAATTAAGTTACATTATAATATTCTCCTCATTAATAATTCTTCTGATAATACAATAGTTTATTTTAATCTAATATAATTTTAAGGCATCTTGAAGAATTTGTCTCTGAATTGTTTAAAGAAAAGCAACTCAAACAGTCGAGGCAAACTAGTTTGACACCAGTTTCTCCAAAAATAATTAAAGCTTGCATATTATTTGAATTAGAATAAGGTTCCCAGTTTTAATTCATGTAGTTTTTGTTATTAATAAACATTTATACTCTGGTTATAGTTAAAGTTTGCACAACAAAAACAAAGCAGCAAAATTTACATAAAAAGAAAAATCACAATTGCATCACTATATCCTCATTCTCCCACTTTGTGTTTCAGGATCGTAAACAGCCGGACGTATGCGACAAGTTTTTTCATGACGTTCCCTTCGAAGCTGATTTTGCCTCCGATGTCCCAGAGCTGCAGGCCATGGCGGCTATGTCTGGAGTTGACGGCTTCACCATGAAGGTCGACGCTCTTTACAAGGTGAGTAGACCTACTGTTCTGGTGTCCAACCATTCAGATCCAGCTAAATTTAAATTGTCTTAGTTTTCGTGACTAACCACGTTACATGAGGACAGTATCAGTAATTGCTTTAGTTTTTCATAGAAAAGATTTTTGCAGGAGTGAGCTGAGATAGAAAGAGCTGATTAGCTGAGGATGCCTGAGGAGAGACGATGGAGCAAAGCTACTGATTCAATGGCAGCGTTTTCTAAAGAGAGGCGGCCGTTGAATTTAAATGATAAATGTTTCTGTGGTTTGTTCATTTTGTGCAGGAAAAATTACTTAAGTCTACATTTATTAGAAGCATTTCTAATCTATAGAAACTCCTCACATTATCTCAGCACTGACTGACAGCTGGCTGCACACATGCTGCTCTTTACTTTCTGTGTTATTCATTTGGATTGTTTACTTTTTTTTCACTTAAAAATACAAGGATTATACAGTCCTGCAGTTTTGTGGTTGTTTTTAGAATAGTAACCCCTGTTTAATTCTATTGGAGATTACATTTTATTTTTGTTAAGTTGCCTTGAAATTCCCAATTTTTGGCATCATGTTTATATCATCAATATGCAAAGATCTAAAGTTCTTAAATATTTGATTTGCTTTATTGAAAAAAAAACATGATCAGATCTATATAATTATTTTAAAACTTACTTTAAAACTTACACAAAAATGGTGCAGATTGAAGTTGTTTTTGTCTTTTTTATTAAATTCAAGAAAAAAAAGTAGTCTCTTCTTTCTCTTCTTTCTCTTAGGGAAAATAATTTTTAAAGTAAAATAAATATATTTGAGAGAACAAATTTCCACACTGATAGCAAAAACTGATTTTATTTGAGGCTAAAAAAAAGTTTCGAGAGAAAATACTTTGTCGTAGAAAAGATAAAAGATGAATTAACATTTTGAAATAATTTCAAAAATATATTTAGCTCTTATCCACATTCCAGGCAAGACGATGCTCATCTCGATCGCACATACTGGTGGAGTGAGGCAGTCGTGACAAGCGAGTGTTTCCTCAAGAGAATTAATGATGGAGTTGAGCCACCTTTGCACCTAATATCAACATAGCTGTCAATTCTGCTCAGACTGGCCAATAGGAACACAGGCCCGCCCATGACACATTTTTTAACATTGAGAGAAAACTCCTGAGAAAACACTGTGATTGCAAAAAAAAAAAAATACAATATTTGAGAGGTTTTATCCCCTTGGAAATGTTAATTTATTTTTTATTTATTCTATGACAAAGTATTTTCTCTCAAAACTTATCCTTTAGTCTCCAATAACATCAGTTTTTGCAATTAGTGTAAAAAACGGTTTTCTTTCCAATTTATTTATTTTACTTTCAATTTTTTCCCTCATTCAGATTGCTTTTTTCCTTGAATATAATTAAACACAAAAAAATCCATACAGATTAATATATTTAGTTCAGTTAATAATTTTAACATTTTTAAGCATTTGACATTTAGATAATAAAAAGTAACAGTTACTCTTACGAGTAACAACTGTGTCATATATAATTCAGTTCCTTTTTTTGGAGAAGCAGTTAGTAACACTGGTCTCAGGGTCAGCAAACAGTTTTACTCTGTATTCTCTTTTTAAATCCTACATGTATTTGTTTTTCTTTATTTTTTGGGGGGAGGGGGGGGGGATACAATACTTTTATATTTACAGAACAGTGTTTCTTTCGTTTCTAAATTGACAGGTCATTGTATTTAGGTGGACGTTGAGTCCGATTACCCTTATAATTAACATGAAAGTTCATAAAACAGAAAAAATACCCTGGCATAAAAACACTTACATATGTTGTTTTTTGTTGTTTTTTTATTTGACCTTGATGAGATGTCTCATTCTATCAGATATTTCTCGCCTTCAGATTTTAAACGTTTGGCTAGCGGCCATCATGTATAGCATTTAATTAGCTTACAAAGCTCCAAAATGTGTTAATTTAGGTTCTTTTAGAGGATTTTCTTCCTTTAACTCTGATGCCGTTTTAGAAACATTTATTAAATTATAATATCCAACTAAATACGTGATCCCTTTCACGCTTCTGCCTGACTGACAGGTGGAGGCAGGCCACCAGTGGTACCTGCAGGTGATCTATGTGATTGGCCCAGAGTCGCGCTCCAGCCCCAGGATTCAGCGCTCAGTGACCTATCAGCTGAGCCGACCCAAACGAGACGTGGTGGATCGTAACGGCCGGCTGACACTCGACGAATCGCTCATCTATGACAACGAGGGGGATCAGATGAAGAACGGTACCAATATGAAGTCGCTTCGCCTGGAGGTCGGCCCATCCGCCACCTTCAACGCCCATGTCGGCAGCTCTGTGGGTGGGGGGGTGGCGGCTATCACCCTGCTGGTCCTGGCGCTGCTGGCTTCCTGCTTCCTATTCCGCCGCTGCAGGCGGTCGGCCAAAAAGATGACGAAGGTTCCGAAAGCCTACGAGGAGTATCCGCTCAACACCAAGGTGGAGGTGTGCATGGACAAGTGCGTGGAGAAGAACTTCAGCACTAAGCCCTGCAATGTGAGGAACGTCAACATCAACCGCAACCAAGAGCCGAACGGCAAAGTGAAACAGGTCAACCTGGAGGTGAAACTCCACAACAACCTCAGCGACGGCACTGAGGTCTGAAACACTGACGAAGGACTAAACGGTTAAAACAGAATAAAAAAAAAAAAATCATATTTTCTAAAGGAAGATTTGTACTCAAACGAATGAGATGTTTTTGTTTATGTATTTTTATACCACAATGAAAAAGGGAAGAGTGTGATGTGCAGGCAACTGGGCTAACTCAGGAATCCACTAACAGCTCAGCTGCATGGTCTTCATCTGTTTTTCTGTTCTCTTCTAAATCCATGTTGATTTCACCTCCATAAAGGTGAACAGTAGCTCCACACTGGTGATTTTTATGCTCTGCATTGTTTCAATACACTCATATAAGCGTCACTCTGCTGTATGAAGAAGCAGGCAGGGAAAGACCTCCTGCTTTGCTGCATCTTCACTTCATCTATCAAACAACACATCCTGCAAGATAAGAATCGCTGAAACAACTTCTGCATCTGCTGAGGCGGTTGAAATATAAAAGCACAGAGGAACAAGCTGCTTTCTGCCGCAGGCTGTGTCAGTGCAAATAACTAAAAAAATTAATGACACCTTTAAGTGCAATTATGTCACAACTTTAGTTATTCTGTCCTTCATGAGAAAGAGCATTGACTTCTTTCATTAAAATGTATTTTTAAGCCTTACTTACACCTCCTTTACTCTGGATCACCAAAATCCATCTAGATTTATACATATCTATCTCTTTAACAGGGAGCCATCTCTGTTCTTAGTAAGACCCATCAAGGACCTCATTAAGATATTTCCAAAACGTTCCAATTTTTGCCACAATCTTCGAACCTTAAGCTCTAGTTTGTTTCTATCATGGGTCATGGGTGTCTTTATTAAGACTACATCAAGACCTTGCTACATATCATACACTATCTTTGCGATAGGGAGCCTTGGTGTTCCTAATAGGAGCGCATCAATACTTCGACAAGACTGCGCTTCCCTCTCTGCCACCTGTACGGTGTTGTATCTAGATAATAATTCCTCTGTGATCCATTAAAGCCCATTTCATGACCATGTTAATACCTTGGTCCTGTCCTTTCAACCTGCACAATCTTTCATCCGCTTATCCTGCTCTAACATGATAACACTGAGCTCTCTGCTCTGGTCAGGATCTTGCAGGTTTCTTTGTTTTACATAACAGCGGGGGTCTTCATTCAGTGTTAAGGTAGGGTTTAAACATCTATATTTACTGCCATTTTGACGTTTCTTCCCATGCCTGTACTGTATTCACACAGCTGCCAATTTTTTAAGTGCCATGCAGTATTTTTTTCCTTATGTGACTGAAAACAGGTCGTCCAAAGTATTTCAATTGAAGAGCGTAGGAGTGAACATTTCCACGTGATTGTTACAAATCCATCCACCTGACTGACTGCTTCAGCCTTACTACTGTTTGAGTGAAAGAAATCGGTTTTCAAACTTGCATTTGATATGATTCGTGTGTCTGCCTGCCTTTTATTTGACCCAAAGACTCATGGTTCAGCATCTCAAATCTTGCTCAGTTATTTTTGATTAATTTATGCATCACTTAATTACTATCGTCTGATGTGTTTAATCGCAGCCCGGTTACTGATGTCATGTTTTAAAATGTTTGACACTGGTTAATTCACTGCAAAAAATGAAATATAAGTTGTTTTTTTCTACAAATAAATGTATTTGACCTTGTTTTTGCAGTTAAGTAACACAGTTTGCTAACTGAATAAGATGAATTATGTTTAAAATAAGAAAAAACAACCTTGTCATCTTATTTCAAGTGTTTGATGTGTAATGATCTTATTTTAAGGCCAAAAATACCCATTCCATTGGCAGAACATTTGGTTTACCTGCTCAAATTAAAGGCAAATACACTTATTTAAAAAGATCTCTGCTTATTTTTAGAACAGTTTTGTGATTTTTTTTTTCTCTCACCATTTCTTTTTCAACATGTGTGCCTATTAAACATGAAAATGGGGAAATTTTGTGGGAAATATATTTTTGGTGCTATAATATTTGGAAAACACAGTAATATTAGTATGATGCCTGTATTTGGTGCCTTTTTTAGTAATAAAAAAACTTTCAAAAAAAATTTTCAATTGTGTTTGATCTATGTTTCTATAATTGTTTTTATTTAAGGGTTTTTTTTCCTAGCATGAATATTCAAACATTTTGAAAGTTGAAAACTGTGTCTTGGTATTGACATCTTAACATGTTTCTACAGCAAACCTTAAAGCTTGTTTAAGTGTTTTCTGGTGAAATATTTCAAATTTATCCAAATTTTCCTCCTAGTTTGTGGACCCACATTTTCTGTCATTCTTTTATTGTTAACTCAAGACTTTGCTTGCACACACAATGGCAACCAGTCTGTTAATTGGATTAATATCCATGGGAACTCTGAGCTGATTTCACAGCAATGCAGAAATTGTCCATCTAACCAAGCCTAACGAGCTTATACCCATCCAAAAATGTTTTGTTTTCATCTTCTTTTAAGATTCTTTACTAAATAAGTACAGATTCTGTTAGATTATTTTATCATTGCTTAGTATAACAACCTGAAAAAAAAGATGAAAACTATCTTTTGGCTATAAGCTTGTAATACTTGGACATCTTTTTGTAATGTATACTTGAACAAAATAAATCAACTTTGGCCAAAACTACACTAAATACTAAAGGTTATTAGAAAGGCTCTTTGCTGTGGATTAATAAGCACGTTATCATTATCCACAGAAGCCAAAGAACATTTCAGATTGAGGCCAAAAGAACTAAAATAGGTTTCCAAATTGTATTTGCCTTCACTTCTAATACGTTCAGCCATAGCTCTCCAGGTTGTGTATCTTTAAAAGTATGGGGTGGAACTGTGTTAGCTGTTTTGTCCCTGAAGGCGTCACCTGACGTTGCCAAACAGGTGTGGCCAACCGTTTGCTCTACAGGTAGAGTTGGAGTTTCCAGGGAAGCTGAAGGTGTGGCAGAAAGAAACATTTTACTTTAAAGACCAAGACAAAGGTGAGCTTCTTCTCTTGTTACATTTCATTGCGATTTCTTGTTTTCTTAACCACTTTCCTCGTAATTAGTAGGTCATTTTATAGTTTCATCACTAAGCGACAGCTGCTTTCAGCTACGTAGATCCAATGCAAAGCTAGTTTCCATTTTCACAATGACAAATTTGCATCTTTCCTGTTTTTCTTGTTACTCAAAGCAAGCTTCTTACAGAAGCAGTCACATACTGCAAATACATTTTCAAAACACTGTGAAGGCAGTAAATGCTGTATGTTTGATTTAATCTAACTTTGATTCCGATTACTGTGGTTTCATAACCTCTAATAATCCCTGCAACCTCCAACTCTCTCAGCTGCATAAATTCACGACTGATTGAACAAATTGGGAATAAATGTTTGATTCTTCTTTATAGCTGCTGAATATTTAAACATATCACTGAGACTTTGTTTTAATGTCAAACAGAAGAACTGCCTCATCATGGGATCTTTATGGGTGAGAAAGTTTCTTATTTGGGGATTTGGGTGTTTTCTTAAATAAAAAAAAAACTTGAAAAAAAATGGTATGTTTAAAACATCTATTTGCAGGATGACCTAGAGGGTCTTGTGAATTCACCTCCATCGTCTTCTGCTGAAGTAGGTCCTTCCCTCCATTACCTTGTTGATTCTTCCATGAATGCTGGGTTGTATTTAACGGTTAAATTGACATCTTGCTTAGAAAGGACACAGAGGAACCATCAAGCCTAAAGCAAATTTCGATGCAGGAGAGGATGCTGCAGCTCTGAAAGAGGCCATTGAAGGACTCGGTAAAAGCTTCAAATCACTTTAGACAATATTTGCTTTTATTTTAATGGTGAAAACTCCCTGCAGAACCACATCTTTTACTATATACATGCTGGCTTTTTGTCATTAAAAAAACTCCTAATGATAGATAAGACATTAGTCTGAGGCTAATAATATGATGAAACCTACCTGCTGTGTTGGCTGAACAATATTTTAAAAGAATTGTTGTCATGTTTCACATTGTTTAGTAGGTGTTTGTTTTGACATTTTTCTTATCTTTTAGTCTCCTGTTCTTTGTACAGTTGGACTTATCTCTGTTAGACATCTGTTTCCGTGTCTCAGATTTATTGATTTGAAATCTTTTTTTTTTATCTCTCAGTTTCTATGTCTTCTTTTTATTTAAGCTGTTCCATTTTTTTTTGTTTGTTTTAGTTCTGGTCTTAAAAACAAATCATTTCCAGTACCTTTTTGAGAATTGAATAAATAGGTTGGGTTTGCTCTTCAACGCCAAAACAATCAGAGAAATGGAACTAAGAAAAGAAAATTGAAACCCAGTTAAGTTCCATCTAAAACAAACCGTCTGTATCCTGAATTCTTCATTTGTTTATATTGTTATGTAGATTGAATATGACAGTGGGGGAGATATAACAGAGCTACTTTATTTAGTTGTTTCTATGGAAACAAACTAAACAACCTGTTTCTCTTGCATTCTTAGGAACTAACGAGAAGGTCCTGATTGAAATTTTGACACAAAGAAGCAACGCTCAGAGGCAGCTCATCTGTAAAGCGTATGAAGAAGCTACTGGCAGAGTAAGACTTCCTTCATTCCGCCATGTTTATGTCTTTTCGCTTTAAAAGGACACGACTCTCTGTGGACATGATGTAAACTAGAGCAGGATTTGTTTAGATTAACGACCCCTACTACTCACTCCCTTCACTATAAACAATTTAGTTTTAAGGCAAATTAAACAGGCAGATCCAGACAAGAAGATGAATGAAAAAGGAAAAGCCCAATGCTCCAGTGTTATTATAGAAATGTAAAACATGACTAAGACAAAAAATTATTCACTCTAGGAACAAGGAGAAAATAGGCTTTGCTTCAGAATATTTTTTTTTTAATAATGTGCACATTGCATGTTATT
>JAUZNJ010033767.1:0-13012 GCA_034780135.1 Jordanella pulchra | reverse complement strand
GAGAGAGAGAGAGAGAGAGAGAGAGAGAGAGAGAGAGAGAGAGAGAGAGAGAGAGAGAAATAAAAAGAGGCATTGTAGGTTAATAAGCCCTAGTTATCAATTTTATTTAATTTCAGAGTTACAGTGTCCTCTGCATTTTTTGGCACCCCTGTTTAAGACGTGGTCGAGGACTTAAAAAAATTCTCCTTTACTTTTAAACGACTAAGAACCAAAATGCAAAAAAAGAGAAAAATCCAAACTTTTATTTAAGTTCATTACTTTGGTAGTAAAAATAAAATCACACATTTAGAAAAAAACATGAAATCATGTGTCCCGCAATTATTGGCACCCCTAACAATTACACAAAAAAATGTAATTGATTTTCTTTAAATGTATTTATCTAGGAACTTTTGATTAGTAATTCATGACTTATAAATATGATGTGACGCAGAGGTCTCATTCTCTTACCAATTAGTCAGCATGGCAAAGACAAGAGAACATGCAATTCAAGTAAGGCAGATGCGCGTCGACCTTCATTAATCAGGCAATGCTTACAAGAAAATAGCTACTCACCTTAACTTGCCTGTATCTACAGGAATCATTAAGAGGTTTAAAACAACTGGAACAGTGAGAAAACAAGGCTGGAAGAGGTCCCAAAATTGTCTCGCCACAACACACGGTGAGGAGGATGGTAAGAGAAGTAAAAAAAAGTCTTACACTTACTGTCACATAATTGCAACAAAGAGAGGAATCTTGGGGTCACTAAGTCTCCAAAACAACCATCAGACACTCTCTACATGCCAATGAGCTATTTGGAAGGCATGCAAGGAAAAAGCCTTTTCTCACCAACACTCACCAACGTAAATGTCTGGAGTTTGCTAAGCGGCACTGGGACTTCAACTGGGATCGTGTACTTTGGTCAGATGAGACTAAGATTGAGAATTTTGGCAACAAACGCTCCGAGTGGGTCTGGCGTAAAACAAAAGATGACTATGCCCAAAAAGCACCTCATGCCCAAGGTGAGGTATGGTGGAGGATCTGTAATGCTGTGTGCCTGTTTCTCTTCCAAACAGGCACACAGCATGTCCTGGTATTTTCTGTTGACATTCTGTTGAATGTCCATACCAGGAAATTTTAAATGAAAACCTGATGGCCTCTGCCAAAAAGCTGAAGATGGGTCATCATTGGGTCTTTCAGCAGGATAATGAGCCAAAACATGTGGCAGAATCTACACAAAATTGGTTAAGCAGTCACAAAATCAAGGTCCTCCCATGGCCATCTCAGCCCCCAGACTTTAACCCAATCGAAAACCTGCAGGGCAGCTAAAGAAGAGAGGACCCAGGACACTGGATGATCTAGAAAGATTGTGCAAATAAGAACAGTCCAAGATTCCTCTCTCTGTGTTCTCCAATCTTGTGAAATGTTATAGGAGGAGATTGAGTGCTGTCTTGATGGCAAAGGAGGGCTGTACAAATTATTAACACCAGGGGTGCCAATAATTGTGGGACACATGATTTCATGTATTTTTATTTTCTAAATGTGTAATTTTATTTTTACCAACAAAGTAACGCACTTAAATGAAAGATTTGATTTTTCTCTTTTTTGCATTTGGGTTCTTTGTTGTTTAGAAGAAAATGAGAATTTTTTTTTAGTCCCTGACCACATCTTAAACAGGGGAGCCAATAATTGCCGAGGGCACTGTATGTGTAAAATACAAATAGACCGTTTTTACTCAAGTAGAGATAGCTAAGGGGAGCAGCATTAAAGGTCCATTATAATGTGTTAATGTTACACATGTCACCAGATGGAAAACCCTTTGTTTTACCAGCGTAGGACTGTAGTGTTTATGGTATCAGATGGAAAGTTAGGTGACCTATTACTTTCTCTTGTGCATTAATTGAAAGGTTTAATACTGCAGTAATTACCTGAACGTTAAGATGGAAATCGACACAGCAAACCAAGAGAGATGTAGGACAGGAGGGTAATGATGATTATGGTGATGATGATGATGATGATGATGATGATGATGATGATGATGATGATGATGATGATGGCAAGGTTAGGGTGATAACAAAATAATAAAGATGATGGTGACAACGATGTGATGATGATGAAAGCTAAAAAACAACATGATCACAATGTTTATACTCAGTAGAAATGTATTTTTTACAAATTACTGCAAACAGTCTGGATTAAATCACTGCTTTTCATCTGTCAGTAAAAGTTGCTACTGGAGCATCAGACAGTTTGACCATCAAGCGTTTTTGTTATATAAAATTTGCTGAGATGACAGAAGCAATCTAAGTTGTATCTGACTGATATACATTTTTAAAACATGACTTCTTGAGTTTGTTAAATCCCAATGATCCCTTTGTTAGATTTTTGTTAAAGATTTGCTGTAGATTACTTATTTAATAATAGTACATTCATAGAACATCTAGAGTGGTACAGAATAAAAGAATGGGTTTTACTAAAAATATAGAAAAATGAATAATTGTTTTATCAATTTTGTTGGGTCCAAAATACATACATTTTTCCTTCTGGTTAAGATGCCTAAGCCGAAACAAAAGGATTGTGCACTGATAAGTAGATAGAAGTTATGTGGAGCGAAGCTCAGACGTTGTCAGATGCAAGTGGCTTCATGATAGAGGTGAGAAATGGCTTTCTTAAAAGGAAGCCAAACGAGAGTTTTTTGATTTATTGGTTTTACCCTCGATTCTGAATGACCTTTTAGCTATAACTTCCATTTCTAGTTGTTTAACATATTCAGAATCTTCCAGTAAAGTAGCATTTGCAAACAGCAAAGCAGAAGCAGAGCTGATCAGTGTGAGTGCTCTATTTACTGACTGGGAGGAGTTAAACTTGTAGATATCAACTTTGTTAACTGAATCTCCTACAGTGAAACCCTACAGTGTATTCTTTCAGATTTTCTTTGAGAGATGAAAACAGTTTATCAATAAAAATCTGAAATCTGTGTTAGAATTTTTCAAGTGCTTGGCCAAAAGGTGTCTTCCACCTCGTCCACAGTTACTTCTTTGACAAATGTTTTCCTGGTTCAGCCTGTCAGTTTAGATGGATGGTTGTGTCTTGGTAAGTTTACAGGTCAGCCAAACTCTTTTCTTCTTAGGTGATGGACCGACCAGTGACTTTTCACAGCACCGTAGATTGAGATATTTGTTTAAAACCTTCCTTTCCTTTAAACTTTTCCACAACTGTATCTCTGGTCTGTCTGCTTTATCTGTTGGATGTATTCAAGCATCTTTAGTAACGTAAGTAACGTAAAAGAAAATAGTGTTAAAGTAACTAAAGATCCTCATTTCTTTCTGTGTGGGATGTTTGTTTGCTCAGTGATGTTCTCTAACTAACCTTTGAGGCCTTCACTGAACAGTGGTCTTTATACTGAGATTACAAACCTTGATACATCCATTCTGGAGTGAAAGATCGAAATTGATTTTTAATAAGACAAATGACTGTCATATTTTTAGATTTTTTCATTTGAACATGTTTAAATGCTTTTTCTGACTCTTTACAACATACAGTACTGTCTGTTGGTCTGTCATAAACTCCCAGTAAGATACACTGAGATTTGTGGCTGTATTGTGGAATAATCTGAATGAGCGGAATTACATTCTTTGACATGTATCTGAAAGTCTCATACCCACCCAAACTGTAGTTAGTTGAAGAGCTGTTATGTCCTAGAACCACGGATATATTGGTTGACGCTGTAGTCTGACTCAGTTTTTTACGGAGTGGAGAGGAGGAAGTGGAGGGCAGAGTGGATGCTTTTGTTGTGGATGAGGATAAGGCCTTGGATGACGAAGAAGAGCTTTTAGACCAAGCCGCTTTAGACAGCAGCCCCAAAGGTTTTCGGACTGCTGCCGTTTGCAGCTCTGCCGAATCTGTCCGCATGGTGAAAATGGATGACAGGGCCGCCTGCTCCCTTTGGACCTCTCCACCCATCCTCAGCTTCTCCTGGACGAGCATAGGAGCTGGATCTTCAGGCACATTTGGCAGCGCATCATCCATGTCGGCTGGCCTCCATCCTGCTTCAGCCCAAGCTTGAGTTTCTGTCATAATCCCAGCCTCAGCAAAGACTTTTCCATGTGCTCCTGCACCCACCTCTCCACGTGTTTCTGTCCAGACTGCTGTTTTCGCCTCGGCAAACATTTTGCCCTCAGGCCAGCGTCTGAATTTTACGACAGGACCAGCTCCAGCAGAAACCTCTATAGCCCCAGCTCTGTCTCTCATACTAGGAGTTACTGTGCGGACTGCCTGGTCCAGAGGAATGTCCCTGTGCTTGATTGACAAATCTTGTCCACCCCCAGCTGCTTGAAACACAAAGAGAGAGAGAGAGAGAAAGGAGAAATTTATGTTTAATTGGGGCATTTTGAGTCATCTCTCTGCAAAGAGAGAAAAAAGTGACTCAGTTCTGAACACATCTGGAAGCCTTGACTCATTACTCCCCATAAGGTCATTCCAACTGTCAGTAGATTTCAACCTGCACTGCCTGCACCGACATTAAAACTCTTGAGGGGAAAATATACTCACATTAAAATCTCTGTATCATTCGGCTGCCCCACACACACATAATCGACAGGATTAAAACTGTGACTACTGGAAAAAACAGTAATACAACCAAAAATAGGTCACTTATGTTTTAGAGGATAAAGCATGGGGAATTAATTTTTATGTTCCGGGACATAAATTAGGACACAAACGCAACCTAATCAGCTGTGATTTCACAGATACTAATCTAATCCCTTAGGTTAGCCACACAGGCTCGTTGATTTGTTGTTTCCTGAACAAACACGCTGCCCCAATACTTGGCTCAACATGAAAAAGGGATGACATTTGCTCTCAAAAGCAAATGTGGATGTTTGCTATTTGGAGGCCAGAGGGGGGTGATTTTCATTTAATAAATACCAAGAATACCTGAAAATCGGGCAGAAGGTGAAACATCCTGTTAAGGAATTTACCATCCTCCTCATGCTACAGATGGTAAACGGTTCTCATCATTCAGTCATTGCATATAACCCAACCAATGCATTTTTTCCTTAACAAGAGCTGCATAGATCCACTTTCTCAGCCAGGAGAATCTGTCAATATGACCAACTATCAGTTATGCATTCCTTATATCTGATCTTTTTGGAAGAGTGTTGACAAGGCTTTCTTAATAAATACTGTCTGTTTCTTTAGGCAGGAAAACCCTAAACATGCAGTTAAACGAGTAATGCAGCAGCCAGCTGTTTGGATCAAAGAGGAATGGTCTGGTCAAATCCCAACTGAGAATATATGGTAACATCTACAAAACTAAGATTTACAGATTTTTTTTCCAGACTGACTTTTGTGCTATTTTGCAAGAAAACTGGAAAAAAATGTATGTTTGTGAATGTTTTAAGGAGGGTAGAGACAAACACGAAAATATTTTGAGCAGAAGGGTGAATAAAAAGGCATCGCAACATTCAAAATCTATCTAATCTTGATCTATGGCATTAAATGATAGTTTTCTGTAACCTGACAAGTTAAACAATTTATTAAGTATGGAAACTTTTGCACTTTAGAATCTGTTTTTCAAATTTCAACACCTCCTCATTTCATTTTGTAAATGTGTCAACGCTGGCTTGTGTGTCGCACATTTCCCACCCTCCCTGAGTCTCTGCGGAGGTTTGGTTAATTAAAAAGTGGCGATTCTGAGCTAGGGAGGCTTTGCAGTACACAGCTCTGCTTAGCTGCTGCACATCCTCCAGAAACTTCCGATAAAAACATTTGAAATATCCCGTCATTAATTATCATCACTCAGCAATCTGTCCCTCGTTACACCATGTCATATCATAAATGTCATTAGAGGAGGAAATTAATCCACTGGCTGTTTCTTTTCATGCATATTTGGGCTCAGATGGGAGCGTTAGTCACTTTCATAGAGTGGAAAAACAAGATGACAGGGGCAACAAGCTCAGGGCGCCACTGGGTAAGTTACATGCCAACTAAATTTAACCTTAAAGTCATCCCTCTGCATATATAGATTTACCAGATGCTTTCTTTTTATAATTTGATGTTAGAGAAAAATGTGTTTGGTCAGAGCAAAATTTTTTGGTGGGATGAAAAAATATTCTTTATTTCTTAATACCAAGTATCTACCAAAAAGCTAGGCAACATACACGTTTAACATTAAATTAAAAGTCAGTCATCTGCAACCTTTGAAACCTAGAGAGCAATTTCGCTCCAAATGCAGCCTGCAAATTTGAATACAATAACCTTTGATAAAGTTAAAGTTAAATATCTGCTATAAAAAATCTGATGTTGTATCTTAAGATGTTGAAATGAGGAATAACATAAACTGCATGAATTTTTTTCTATAGGATGTTGATAATTATATAAAAGAAAAAGATGGTTTTCAATGTAATGATGAAGGGAAAAAACATTGGTTCTTTTAATGTCATTTTGTTGCAAAAATGTAAATCAGAAACTCTGAGTTTTTTTAACCTTCTGACACTTGTATATGTTATAATACCATATTTAAAACCTTTATTTGGTTCTTTATCATTTTAGCCCTATTAGGAGCCATTATAAAGGGTCCAAAGAGCTACTTGTGGGCCTGGAGCCGCAGGTTGCAGATCCCTGATCTAGGTGTTGACTGTAGCTCTCCAAAAAGGATGTACAGCCTTCAAATATTTTCAGCGTTGCATTTTAAAATGATTTTAAACTCTACAGTAAGTGAGAGAGATAGAGAATGAGAGAGATGTTGCTTTATTTAAGGGGTTTTTTTTGTACTTTTTGTTTTTTTTTACATATTTCTAAATGATTGCTCGTGATGTCCACAGTGCACATTTCACCAAACAGATCTGGGTTAGAACCACAGCAGGAAACCAAGATTAGCTCAACAATTAGCCACAATAGATGACTGCCTTTGTGCTTAAGGGTGATGGATCATGTGACCAAAGGTTGTCAGCCAGATAAGAAGCATGGCTCTAAATGCCGATATTGTTCTGTTTTTGCTCCAGTGAATATTTGCTCAGATACAAACAGATAATCAGTAATACAATGTATATGATGTCAATGACATTATAACTTGGCAATGTTGGCAACTCCTTCAATTGCAAACAATCTATTTCTAAAAGGGTGCAGTCAGTCACAGGTGAAGGTATCACAGTGATGAATGGAGAGACGGTAAGAATTACTGGAGTAATTGATGAATAAAGGTCTACTGTACGCAGTGATGGTTAGGAAAGCTTTTTCTACTAATGCCACCTGCTCTAGCTGAGAGCAGCATATGTGACTCTACTATCAGAACACCAGGAATAAGGAACCTCTACTGAGATCAAATATGGACAGGATTGGTTGGATTGTGGAGAAGAAATTGTAGATTAACGGTGGATAAATGCGGATTTAAACTGCATTGGCTTTTTGGACAAACACAAAGGATGTTTTTTTTGCATATTTTCATGTTGCATTCAGCTTACACCCAATTATGAGAATCATAGCATAGAATGGATGCACAAAGCACGGTGGACCAGGACCAAGGATTTTAGGCTAGAGTCATATTACGCTTTGACCAAGGTGTCTTGCCAGCTGGATGTGAAAACTGCTGCTGCATCTCTGCAGCTGCCAATACAAACATGTGAAGCCTTTGCAGAAAAGTAAAAATCCTCTGATCTTTTACAGTTATTCATGTATTGTTAAATGTTTCATGCATACACCTGTGCATCCGTGTCATACCTTTTCTAGAACTGCTCCAATATTGAGCAGGACAGGTCAAGTGCCAAACACGCAAGAAGTGAAAAGGGAGTGCTGAGCCAAATGGTCAGGTCTGTGAAGCTCAGAGAGAAAAGGTGAGGAGGGGGAGTGTTTGTAGCTCAGTCTGCCAGCTAGTCATCTGGTGGTGGCAGGTTTTCATTTGAATTATTAGTATTCCACACAGTGCATAAAAAATGTTCTTTATCTTATTCGTATAGACGTGCCAGTTGAGATGTTTCTACAACTAAGCCAGCTTTTCTGGTCAAATTAATTATAACTGGCACTGCACAAGGTCTTACATCATTCATGACAAACAAAAACCAGTTGGTTCAACATTTTGGCCCAAACAAAAAAAAAAAAAAAATTAAGCATATAAATCAGCTACACTTCTTCTGAAGATCCCACTGTTTTCATTTCTAGGCCCATTTTCATCTCATAAAAAAATGCACGTTTAGCAGTTTGGTTTGAATAAGAAAGAAAAGGCAACCTCTCAGTAAGGGAGGCTTAAAGTTATTTTCAAAGAAGGATTTCCTACAACAACAGGAAACTTGAGCATTGGAGATCTAAACTATAAACCAACATGTGTTTAAAGATAAGATCTGTTTCTAGTTAAACAGACATTATGTAATTTTTTACTAAATATTATCTTTAAAACAGGCTTTTGACAGATGGAGTACATTATTTCGAGACTTGTGCGTGACACATTCAAATGTTAGCAACTTCATTTTTAGGGCTTTTTGTAATGGAGAGCTTAATCTTCACTACATTCACCAAATTTTCATAATTTTTGTTTTTTTGTAGTTCTTCTTCCAGACGGCTGTAGTCTTAATTTGACCAGCGTCTTTAATGTGTGTGGAGGCTTTTCTGATTAAGCGCAGTAGTTTAGACCTCCTTTCCTACTTTGAATAGAGGTCTTACTGTTGAGCCCGTAAGGTGAAGGAACAGGAGCCAGGAGCCAGTCGGGATTGCTTTCATTATTTACTGTTAGTTTTTGGCTTTTTTTTTTACTTGCAATTGTTTTTGCTACCTGCAGCATTTTTTCATTTACATGGGTTTAGTGTCTTTGTGCGTAAATATAATTTATAAATTTGCAGTGGGTTTTGTGTTTGCAGGTTTTGTGTGTGTGAGTCTAATTTTGGGATTTGCTAGTCTAATTTAATAGTTTTCTAGTCTTCTTTTTATGTTTGCAGGAAGTTTTGAATTTGCAATGAAATCGTGTGTTTACACCGCGTTATCACCCCCCAGCCACTGTAAAAAAAAAAATGCATTGTAGACATGACTTAATGCTCTAAATTAGTGGGCTTTTTTATTTGCAAAGAAGATATAAAAAACTGTTACAGAAACTTCAAAGTCAAGACCAATAACAAAATTCCAAAATATATTAAAATACGTGCGAAAGTCTTTTATGAGGATTAATCAGTCTACTTCTAAGGTTAGACCAACACATTTACACACTCTGTCATGGTATGAGAATCAGTAGGAGAGATCCATTGGCAGATAATTTTATTCAGCACTATGTTGTCATCCAACAGGATGGACCATAATACCATTTTCCTGGAACTATTTGTGGCGTCCATCTGTTACTGGAGGAAGGAGACAATTTGGAAGGACTACAGGATGAATAGATATATAAGTAGTTCTATCAGTGGACTGTAATGACAAGACTAACAACAACAAAAGATGACTTGCTTTGGTTTGCTTACGCATTCCATTAGACATGGTTATGAGTTTGTAAAAGCCAAAAAAAAAAAAAAAATGAAAGATGAACTTTATAAAATAGTTTGTTAAATTATATCGCCTGCTTATTAAACAAAGCTGATGAAAGAAAAAAAACAGGTTTATCATTTTCTGAAAAAGCAGCCAACAAAGTCTGGGAAGTGTAACAGCCTCATTAATACTCAGAAGAGCTGCCAAGGTGTTAGAATGCTGCCTGGCAACAACAAAAACTACAGAAAGTGTTATCCGAGTACATCTCGGTTAACACATCTCACACTAACTCAGAAGCAATTGAAACATACTCTGTGTTAGTTTGGCATTGCAGTCAAATGAAGGTTTTACAATGAGATGCATATTATTTACACAAATAATTACTATCAGATTCAATAGCTGAACAGAGGAAATAGCACCCGTTAGACTTTAAATTGTAAAAAAAAATTCAAGTATTTAGAAAAATGCACAGAAAACATTTTAAAAACTGGAGGATCACATATGAGACTTTCTTTCCTCTGGCCCCCCACATTGTTAGTACTGGGAAGGTACCAGGTTTGTGGTATTACAACCCTTTCTGTGGCAGAAACAGGATGCTTAGTGCTAAGTAACTTCTAGAGGTCCAGCTTAAGTTCATCCAAAGAACTAGTCGGGCAATAAAATATAAAATCAAAAGGGTTTCTTTATTAGAACTACACTTTTAATCATCCGACTAGTTCCTTTGGATTTCATTATTAACATGGACAGCAAACAAAAGCTTTTATTTTCTGTTTTTTTAGTTTTAGATATGGAGATTTCTACAATAATGCATTTAATTGCATTTAAAATTGTTTTAGTAGACTGGGATGTCTGTGCTATTTGTCCAACAGTCTGTAGATGTCCATGCACACCCCAATACGTAATAAAAGCATGAAAAGGGGTCCGAATGAGCTCTATTTGTTTATTATTTCCCCTTCAAAATGATTAAATGTGAATTAAAATACAATTTTATAAGGATTGTATAAATATCTTTTTTCTATAAAGGGATTCTTTTTGTTATTTTCCATCCAGTTATTGTCACAGTTATAAAAATTTAAAATAAACAGAATAAACAGGATTTTTATTTCCAAATATACAGTAAAAAGAGGCCTATTTATTGTATTTTTGCAATGCAGGTTGGCACAATCAATTTGGGTCATTTTAAATTATACTGAACTGGACTTACCTCAAGCATCTTCATCACTAATTCTAAAGCGTTTTTGTTGTTTTTTTAAACTTTTTATCGGACATTTATACTTCTTTTCCACTTTCCATCAAACTACAGAATTACTGAATATACATAATTTATATTTCTATCTTTAATTACCCTCTCATAATAAATCGCATATGGTTTTCAAATTTGAAATAGTATAAGCAAGGAAAATAAGTGACATAGTTTTTTAATCTATGAGAAAGTTAGTACTTCAGTTTAGGCAAAAATTCAGAAGAGAAGACTTAAATCAGCCTCACCTCTCATCCAATTGTCCTGTGGTGATTCGCTGCTGCAAGCTTACCAGCTCTGTGCCACAGCTCTACTGTGGCCAATCATCATTTAGGACTCAAAAAAAGGACTTCTTCAATCTCTACTCCAACACCAGTTTTAGACCCCTGGGAGGAAGACGTACCAATCCTTATTCATCTAACTAATCATAGCGTCATAATCCTCTACCAGGGTCTGAGCGCCAAAGGCTATATTTCTCATTTCAGTAAAACTTTTTCATTGTTGCTTGTCTTCTTTGTGAGTCTTTGCAAGTTGAATATTAGATTAATTATGGACTCACAATGTTAGCAAAAAAAGAAAAAAAGCTGTCAAAATAGTTGCTAATCCAGCATTTAAAGAAAAAGCCCTAAGGACTAAATGGGGAAAAGCCAAACATTCACTAACATAAATACAGTGTAAGGTGATGACCCGAAATCTAACTTAATAAACGGTTAGAGTGTTCTTTTAATGTGTTTGATTTTAGTGATGTTTGTGGGTTTAGGAGTGTGTGTATGTGGGCAATATTTCAGCACAAGTCACAAAATGCCAAACCAAAATGTCATCTCCCACAGCTGTTTGACTGAATTCAGACTCAGTCTGGATAGAAGAGATGTAATGTCAAACTTTATTTTTTTTCTTGTCTCTGTCAGTTCGCACCAAAAGCTGGAATGACAGAAAAAAATCAAAGATTAGTCTCTACCTTTTTTTCACTCCGTTTCCACATCCAAAGAGGTATTTTAAAATGTTTACGGGCATCGCTTTGAAACAAAACATCAAACCAGATGTATCCTTTCATATCTGTACATTAAAGAAATCACCCTGAAATGTAAAACTGAAGACCAGCAGAGATGGGACCTATTTGAGGAAACACAAATCAACTGCTCTGTTCAGCTTGACAACAAGGCTGCCTCTGATGCTGAGTTTCCACAGTAACCACAGGGATGCTGTCACCAAGGCAACCATTATCACAGATAAAGAAAGAAACAGAGCGTTCTGAACTTAAATCATGTCCGCCCTGCCCGTCGGGTATCACCTTGAGATGGAGCAGAGAGCTGTAACATTGAGTTATGATGTTATCAGAACAAACAATATGAATTTCAAGACCTTCAAGCAGAGCACAAAATTAATCTGTCACTGAATAAAACATGAAGAAAATCAAAGCGACGGCGAATTAGTTGACTGCTGATAAAATGAATCATCAGGATGTTATTATTTATTTGACAAGAGTGAGACATGCTTTGACTTTCACATGATCATAATCACCCTCAGACGCTTCATACACATCCCATTAAAAGCCATCTATACACTCGCCACTGTCTCCGTTCAAACAGTTTACATTAATGAAGATTTAACAGGTGCTGAAAACACCACTGAGATAAATGATGACATAACCGAATTACAAAACTTGTTTATTGATCTTTTCGAATAAAACCACAAAGAATAATATGGATTTGTCTGCTGCATGAGCACAACAAAGACAGGCACTGTGTCTGCTTTTATTTGATCTTCAGTTTGCTTGTTTTTAGTAGAGATGGGTCATTGAGAAATACACCCTGACTGAAACTGAAGCTAATAAAAAAGCTGTAGATTATATTTAGACCTGAAGCAGTGGGACCTTCTGTTTGATGTGGATGCCAGTGGGCTGGGAAGGCTCCCACCACCACTGAGTGTGCCGCATTCAAATACATAACCCTCCATGCAGCATACATCAAACCACAACAGAACTGATAGTACATAAAACGAGACAAAAGATGGTGTTCTCCACTGCTGACATTTAATCAAAATCTGGCAATAAAAAAATGTGGAATGTTTACAAATGAATTATGCATTACACTGTTGTACCGATTAGTCCCCCCCCCAACACTAATTTCTAGTGTTATTTTAGATCTAATCTGAGAAAGCTGATTTTGATTATATATTTTTTTAGCATTTATATCAAAATCATAAATGATTTGCAGATAATATGATAAAGAGAGCCATTTGTGCATCAACGCATTTGCGAGGCTATGTAATTGTGTTGCTGTTTTTTTTTTTGTTTTTTTTTTTTTTGAGCTTTTTACAGCACTAGTGGCTTGTTTTTCTGACAGTAAGCTG
>JAUZNJ010033766.1:0-13013 GCA_034780135.1 Jordanella pulchra | reverse complement strand
GTGTTAAAAATGGGGTGCATCAAAAAGTTGCAGGATAGTAGCTCTTGAGGACTGGACTTGAGCACTACTGGTCCAGAGCTTTAGCTTTTGGGACAGCTCTCTCTTCACCAAAACAACCTGAAGCTGTGCCCACCTTATGGCAGCCGCACACCAATCCGTCTGTTGATCTCCTGCACAACTCTTCCCTGACTCATGAGCAAGGTCCAACAATTTTTATCCCTTCAACTCAAGCCACGTATTTTGCAAAAAGCAGAGACAAAATCCACTGGTCCCTGAAACTGCCAACCCTTGGCTGTGCCTAGAGATCCTGACTATAAGAACAGAACCAGTGAAGGAGGGCAGTCCTGCCAGAGTCCGATATGCACCAGGAAAAGGTCCGACTTAAGGCCAACATGGATCGAAGACTCAGGCTTCTATTTTCAATGAGAAAAGGAAGCAGTTCTTGGTTTATAAACACACTGTGTTGGTAAACAGCTTTCAAAAGCAACAAAGAAGACTTCAGCTCTGTGACAGAAACATGAAGGATTTGCAGACACCCTTAGAATAGCAGACTCATTAACAGGGGTCTTGGTGCTAGAAGCAGCCACCCTGGGCTCCAGTCCCGACCAATGTACCTTTCCCAACAGACCACTTTCAGAACAATTAAACATAAGTCATTGCTCTAACATTAAAGGCCTTTTACTCTGCAGTAAAATCACTCCACATATGATATTGCCCTGATGGACTGGCGGATGACATGAAACTGCTCTAGTTATGTAGGGTACAACAGTTTACACATAATTTTTTTTTTGTTTTGGGAGGCTATACCAGATTGTAGTCATTTCAATAACTAGATTAACAAAGAAAACCCTTTTCATGAAGAAATACGCAGAAAAATCGCCATTGTAAAATTCCAGTCACATTTAAGAACGGGAAACACCCGCTTTATAAAGCCCCCTTCACATTTACAATCTTACCCTGGAGTTTGTGTAAATAAAGCCAGAACTGATTTACCAGGTAGAACTGACCTGACAATTTCCTGGGTAAAAACCTAGTATCATACCTGCTAATTTATCTGAACCACTCTAGCGTGAATAAGCCATTATGTTTCTGGGTAAGGTATGCATTTTATGTACGCATTTTATGCCAAACCTTTGTTGTGATGCTCTGACTAGCAGCAGTCCTGACTCCTGCTTCATGCTCTATGGAAAAACAGGCCAGGACCATTTAATCAAGTAAGAAGGCAGGTTTTTAACTGTGGCTGGAAAATGGTTGAACCTTGAAATAAAGTAATTTCTTTGTGTTGTGAAATAGTATGCTAACTGTGAGGAACTGTCCGGGATTCAGTTACATAAGACAAGATACTGGCTGCTTTTCGTGACAACCTGGCAAATATTTAAGCTATTAATAAACTTTGAAGCCATTATTTATTATTTCTAATCAGCTGTTTGACCAAGTCATTTTCAACTGAAATTCTACTAAAGAGGTTGCTGTTATTAGTTAAAGCTACATTCCTTGCATCACTGCCACCTACTGGTGATATTAGGTACATCCTTTCCCCCATTTCTGGGTTAAGTGTGAAAACAGCTGAACAGGCAATTCACAGGGACTGCCTTGTAAGTGTAAAAGGTGCTAACTCTTGCTTGACTCAATTTTTTAATCTTTCTGTCAAGAACTTTGTGGCATGCGGAAAGGAGAGTAGGAGATAGAGATGGTTTGTGATCCGAGTTGTAGCTGAAAACAGAAACTTTGTATTGGGTTAAATAAATTCGTAAAAGAGTCACACCATAAAGTGCCACCCCCTATACCTTGAAAAACTAAGTAAAAATAGCACGGCTAGCTTTACGCATGTGCTATACAGAAGTTTTGCCTGAAGCAGGCTATTACCAAATGATCCAGATCCAGCTTCTTGCTGCTAAGCTAAAGCTAACCCATGCTCATGCTGAGCTGAAACCACTCAGCGTGGACCGCTGCACTTCTGGCATAAATGCCTCCTTGTCTGTCAGCACACAGCCAACTTGGTCACTATGTAAGTATCGATAATTTGTCAAGTTTTTTTAGGTGAGAAATAAATAAGAATATACCTGTTTAAGAGCCAATGATATCCAATGTAAATAAGCCCCATTTCACAACATATTTTAAAAACAGGAACACATTCAGTTAATGCGGGTGTAATTTGTTGACACCTCTTGAAGTGGTGTGCAGACTGTTAACACATTAGTCAGCATGTGTTACAGATTAATCATGCGTATTTGACGTACCTCTGATGTTTCATTGAAAAATTAACCCAAAAAATTTATATATTTTTAATCTAATTTTAATCAACTAATCCTCTATTTAAAGTTATAATCATTGTCATTAAACTATGCTGCATTACTGGCATAAAGGTATTTGAAGCTAAGAGGTATAAAACATGCAAGAGATAGTATTACTGAGGATGGCATATCTTGAGAGGTGAAAGCTGTGATTTAAAACATGGTAAATTGTGTTAGCTTGAAGAGATGCAGGCTGTGCTGCGTGCGGCTGCTGTGGTGTGTATGGACAAACGTTTGTGGCATGGTTAACAAAAGCCGCAGCGGTACGTAAGACCACACTCACCTTCACATTGGTTGACATATCCTTTGAGAAGAACAACAAAACACAGTAAGGGACAAATAAACAAAGGAGGTTTTGAGAAGCACACAACTCTTGAGAAAAATCCTGACTGTTCGTAATAAAACATTATCATAAGGAATAAAGCAGTGTGTCCCTTTAGGGGGCAGGATTACGGGATTTAGACTCCCAAATAATGGAAATACGGAATCGCAAGCAGAGTATTTGCCATTTGATAGCTTCTATTCTCACACTTTGAATTAATCAGGATCCACAGGCGGCATAACTGCTGCAAAAGCTGTCTTTTTTTTTTTTTTTTTTTTTTACTTTTTTGTGACAGTTTTGGGGGTTTATTGAACACTTTTCCACCTCTTAGCTGTTACCTTTGTCTCTGTGCGCCGCGTTGTTCCATCGTCAGAGGTGACCACGGAGACGTGGGAGGTGGGGGTGCCGGGGTCCTCCTCTATGGTGACCGTTTCCTCCACTACCTCCTGCGGTTCCTGCATCATGGCCAGGGGTGTGGCGTTACTGGGGCTCTGCTCCTGGACACAGAGAGGAAAGAGGGATGAATTTAAGCAATTAGGACTCAAACAAGCTGGTTTTCCTAATCGCTGTCACACAGCGTGGGAGAGAAAATAACTTCCAGGTAATCATCTGTTACACATACAGTGAAATAAATCTCTAGCTGTGCTACCAAGTAATAAACGACATTAGAATGCAGCAGAGAAAAGCAGAGCTTGCATAAGCACACTGACAATGAAACGAATTAAGCATAGTGCCGCCTGTTGTTTTAAAAACAACACTTTAGTCAGAGAGAAAGTTTGTGAAAAATAGTGTGTTTTATTGCACAGAAAACATCACATAAATGACAAGTGGAGGGACAAAGAAATATAAAAAACATTAGTGTGTGCAAAACAAAAAAAGTAGTAACGACTTCACCTTTTTTCATTTATCAATAGAACAGCTGACTACACTCTTATTTAAAATATCTACTTAAACAAGACAATGATGATTTCCAGTGATGATCTAAACAGATTTTAATGTTAAATACAAGGTAATTAAGATTTTAAAAATTAGACTAAATGAAATTTAGTTCTTCCAACCAAAATGTTCGGCAAATTAAAAAAGTCGTTCAAGTAATTGCGTTTTTTAAATGAACCCAATTGTTAAGACATAGAGATGCACTGAGAAACAGCGACGGGAAACAAGTGATTTTCAGCTTGAATGTCCTTCAGAGTCAGTTCAGCAAATCCAAGAGTGAAGAAATCCAACAACAGGCTACCAGGTCACTGTGGTGATCGGTGTTTGGAGTTCAAGCTTATCCTGAGAAAGTAGGGGAAACTGTAGCCATTTTCTGTTAGTGGACTACTTGGAATAAAATCCAAAAAAGAGCAGAGATGTAAGAAGCTTTTCAGAACATGCTAGGTTTAGAAAAGATGGCAACCTTTTGGAAATCCAAAAGTTGTAAAGATCTACATCCTTTAGGAAAGGCACAAGGAGAAGGTTATTTTAGTAATAAGTATGTTTCAATATAGACTTCTTAAAATCTGCTTTGCTTCAATATTTAAATATTAACTTAGGTCATAAGAAACTAACTCTATGGACGGATCATTCCACAACCTTTTGGAGCATCTATCTTTAGTTAAAAAGATTCAGCAAAAGAACAAAACTGACTTCATCCAAATGCAGACTTTATTTCTACACCCTTTAAGTCTGACGTTAAATACAAACGCACTAATGTCTCTACCTAAGAAGTCCGCCAAAAGCAGAATTGCAATATTCCCATAGTTTCATCGAGTGTTTTGTGGACCATGATTCCTAAAATTCATCGAGGTAAATCATTTGCCTTGAGGCTTTGTTTTACATTACATGCTCTGTGTTTTGAGAAGGCGGCTACCGCTAATGATAGCCTATCCTGCTAGCACACGAAGGTGTATGTTGACTTTAAATGTTACAGAAAAGAAAACTTTACAGCGAACAGGCTAGCATCAACTGAGCTTAGCTACCTCAATTTAAATCAACTGTTAACCTTTTTGATAAATGTGTCACTTTATGTCTGTTTTCATACGGTGAGAATTTTGCTCCATTATTGTTCCAAGCAAAGAAAAAGTTTTGAAGAAATTAAACTTTGAAAAACGTTTAAATTAAAAACAGAAAGTAACTTTGCTTTTGTTTTCTTACATTTCTGTTTCAATTTTTATTCATTTTTTTTATACTTTTTATATTTTTTCCATGTTATTTTTTATTTTGTTCAATATTTTGAACAAATTCTACATTTTTGAATTTATTTTTTTCATTTCCCCTGATTCAAATTGCATTTTACAAAGTACATTTTCCTTTATGCTGGACCAATAAAATGTTCTTTCTAATGTCCATGCATATATATATATATATATATATATATATATATATATATATAAACCCGTTACTCTCATGTTTTTCTCTTTTTTTGATTGAAAAGTTTGTTAAATTTTCAGTTTGGATTGCATTTTTTTTTTAATTTCCATTAACAAAACTTGCATTTTAACTATATAAAAAAGACAGTTTTTCTTTTTTTTTTTTAACTATATTTTGTAACCAAAAACAACATGTGAATAACTTTGCCCTTGACACTGTTTTGTTTATGACCATGTTTACTACAGTCATACCTTGTGCTGTATTATTGTTAAAGTTAACCAGAAAGAGCCAAGCTTTTAACATACTGATGTTGGTACTTTTTTATTTTTGCTACAAATGCATCTATTTTATTAAATTCTTTAAAGAAAACAACTAAATTACTTGCGCTTTTTCCATGTATTTCTATTAGTCATTAAATAAACTAAGATAATCAACCATACAATATGAAAAACGTGGCTTTTTTCTAAATCTGATTACTTAATCGCAAAGATAATACATTACTAAAATAATCATTTGTAACAGCCATTAAGCATATAAAAAAATGAAAATAAAAAAGATTTGCCCTTAATGTAAACACATCGGTTTCCAGTTCCCAAACCATCCATAACTGAAAGCTTTGAAAACTAGAAGTCGTATTCTGAACCATATTCTTGGAAGCCGTAGATTTAAAAACTGCTAAATTTTACATTTTCACCTGACTCTAAAATAAAAGTTGAAGTGGACAAAGAGTGGGACAAAATTACAGCTTTCATGATGAAGAGGGGAAGGAAGGCATTTGAGGCAATCACAGATAACCAAAACGGTATGGAGTCAAGAGAGCAGCAGGAAGTCACAAGTAATGGGAAAGGCGGAACGGATGACAGTGGAGACAGACACTGTAGAGTCACTGTGAACTTTTTCTGACGATCTGGTAAAAGAGCAAACAGGGAGTTTGTGTTCTTCTCACCATGTTGCTGAAACTGACTCAAAGGAATTTTCTTTTTAAGGATGTCTGTCACACAGAAATTATGCATCCAGTCAACTCTTCTATCCAGAATAACTGAAGGTCCAAGTTAAAGCTTACACCAGCTTACAACTTTTAGCCACTAGGGGAGCTAGACCTGTAACTTCCGCTGTCGCAACATTAAAGTTTCCCTCTGTGTTTGGGAAGAAGATTGACAGGTTATGGAGTTACAGACAAAGCCACAATCACCCCTCTAGATCTAATCCTCCATCAGAGAATCAAACATATATTATGTCTGGGTTTTTTTGCTTATAGTAACAACTTTTAGCTCGGTTAGCTTAGGGTGCTGCACAGAGAGGTGGTCCCTAAAGTATATGGAAGGACCATAACCTGTCATAAAAAATGCATATATGTATTATGAAATAAGTCTAATATATCATTCAAATATATACAATATCATTAAATGATAAAATGCACAATTAAGGGATTAAATATGCCATTAAATAATTGAAGATACGTTTAAAAAGAGGATTTAAATGTCATATTTGACCATTATTTATTTAAGAATCAGTCTATGTTAGCGTATACATTTAAAATTAAATATTTATAGGTTTGCCAGTCTTTTACCCTGTTATTTGGGCCATGTGGGAACTGCTGCACTACGTCACATGATTTGTTCAACGAAGCATCCAACTCTGTTCAGTTACGCATCGATACTCACCAAATGCTGAATATTAACAGGAAGTATCAAAAGTTGCACATTGATGCTTTAACATTTTATTACTTGCTGTTCTCCTCTTTTCAACTTTTCATTTAATCTAAATGAATCAAATCTTGATGAATAAAATTGTCTTTATTTTAAAATTCCTCTCACATGCAATAAAGATAAAAACACTGATCCAATTAGAGGCTTTTTTTTTAATTCAACCAGCTACAAAAAGCCGAGATGATGGAGTGAGATCAAAAAGAACAGAGTTTGAGCAATTTTCCTTTCTGTGTTTTGTTCAAACTCTTCAGGTGACAGGATTTTTAAGAACTGCTTGTTTTCTCTGCGCCTTTGAAGACACTAATAAGTGAAGAGCTCTCCATTGATTGGGCAGCTTCTTCAGGCATCAAAGCTCCAAAAGTCCTCATTGATCTCCAGTCTTTCCCTCTGATCAGTCTAAAGTTTGCACTTTTTAGGTTGAGGATCTCTTTGCCTAATTCCACGGTTCTCTTGCTTCAATCCCACAGATGGGAAAAAGACCTGGGATGATGTTTGGGAGTCAATATCGCTTTATGGGGAACAAAAAGATGAACACAGTGGACCTGCTCCACTAAATCCAGTAACTTAAGAGTCAATTAGAGCTCAGTTCAGTCGTTACACCCGAACAAAAGCTTCCAATGAGAGTTTTTCCCAGTTATTAGTACCAGTAATGGGACTAATGACCAAATAGGCTATCTGCTCCATTGAAAGAGGCACGTTTATTTAAAGAGTCAATAGTAAGCTGAGGAAAAGATTTTTTCTCTTTTACAGCTGACCTCAGGCTAAAGAGAACCGCTCTACAGGGAGAGACCTCTAGAGAGAGAAAAGGTCAAAGCTGATTAGTTCCCAGCAATCAGCATGCCTGTTATGCTCATTCTACATGTGAATTACCCTCCTGACTGTGTGCTGGAAACGAAAACAACCTTATTTAAGGATTCGCTAACTGCAAAATGGCAAAAAAGAAAGATCTTTCAACTATGAGAAACATTCTTTAGGCACGGAAATAAACGAATTACAGAAAGGTCAGGTGGAAAATATATAAACAGCCTTTCTTCATCTATTCTAACTTATTGGGATCTGCATGAAAATGTGCTTTGACAGTAATCAGGGAGAAATGACGGCTCTGGGATGGACATCAAAGACAAACAGCCTGTCGAATGCTGCTCCATCCAGAATACTAACTGCACAGGATTTTTTTTTTAGATAATATCTCATATTAATGTGGCTTTTGTTTATCGTGAAAATGCAAAAAAAAATGCGATTTTCAGTTGCTTTTTTGACATTTGGATAAAAGGAAAGCATGGAACCAAGTTTAAAAATTTAGACGACAAAAAAGGAAGCGAATCACTGCAATTTTGTACCGTATTGAAAAACAATTAATTGGGCTTAAGCAACTAAAACGAAGGGGTGATTTAGAAACAGGGGATTAATATACGAAACAAGTTAAACCACCATATAGCATCACTGCAGTAGTGACAGATTTATATGTTCAAAAAGGGTGAGAACCGTCTCAGCCTTTCACAATGCTCTACGGGATTACACCTCAAAAACGAAGTGGGAAACCGAACTTTAGATTAAAGTAACTGATGATTTATGGTTCCAAATGTGTGAAATACAGCAAAGTATAGCAAATTCACAACATCGAAGGAGCTTTGCTGGAAAAATCACGCCCTTTATAAAGCCTAAAAGTTAAAAGCAAACAGACTTCCACAGCACAAGGATATTGGAGTAAGAGTGTAGAAATAAACTCAGTCATCCGGACATTTTATGGAGCTGTACAGGAATAACTGGATATTGAGGAAAAAGTTGGATCAACTCTGGCTAAAATTCTAAGCTTCACTTTTTTGCACACTTGTCTGGTGATGTATTTGAGGAATATAAACATGAAAAGATGCTGGAAGCCAGACCCACATAATCCATTAGATTGGATCTTTATTTTGGAAAACATTTCAAAAATTGGAAAAATAACAAGCAAGCTCAGATAAAAAAGACATAATTATGACTAACAGTGGGGAAATGGACACTATTCCAAAGCAGCACAGTGGAGATTATAAATAAAGTTGAATGGTAAATATATTGTATATGTATCCATGTAAAATACTACTATGACTGTTCTTTACTGTCCTAACTTGCTTAACTATCCTTTGTCATAAAAAAATCTGTAAAAATTAGAGATAAAAAGGCAGACATGAAACCAGAGACAGGAATGTTCCTCACGAATTCCTCACATGTGGGGGGACCTTAGTTTATTGCCACAATCCTTGTGAACCTAAAACTGTCCCCTCTCCTTTCCTCAGCTCAACTTTACCGTCTCGTTTTGAAGGATTTACGGTGCTTTGGATGAGGACACTCGGGGTTGACTCTTCTTAATCAATAAGTACGCCTTCTGTTAATTAATTAGTTACATCCCTGTGACTTCTGGGGCCTTTGTAGGATAATTGTGCAAGCCCAGAGGAGGTGTAATCCAAGCAGGAGTTTAACAGTAAAGAGGGTGGATCAGACATTGTATTAAAGTACATTGTTCCTGGAATAGCAATGGATATGTTATTGGTAAACAAAATTCTTGATCTGAGCTTAAGGAGTGAATTTTGCTCCATTATTGTTGATATTTGAAACTAAGGTAAATCAAAAATGAAACTTTCAAAAGCAGTTTAATCAAAACTGCTTGTAATAGTAACTTTGCTGTCTGCAAATCTTTATTTTTCACTTTTCTTCCTCTTTATTTATTCAAATTTTAAAAACTTGTTTTTTGCAAATGTTATATTTTTGATCCTGTTTTTTAAAGCTCCATTTTTCATTTTTTTCACATTTTTAACAGATCATATTCTCTTTACTTTAAGCACAATACTAACACACACACACAGTGACCAATAAAAATGTTGTCGCTAACATCCATGCAGGCTGAAATGTGAAATATGTCTTTACTTAAATTCACAGAAAAGAGAATGAAATCTGTGAAATGTAGTTTTAATAGAATGCAATTCAAAAAAATAATTCTAAAAAAATTGACAGAAAAAAATCTGTAAAAAAAAAGTGAAAACATTAATTTTGTAAATTTAAAACCTTTAAAAATTATGTGACAAAATAAAAAATATGAAAAATCTTTTTTTTTTAAATAAACCTAAGAAGACAGTCAAGTTACCTTGAAAAGCTTTTTTTATTAAAATGTTTTCAAAGCTTCATTCTTTGTTTTTTTCTTCAAATTTTAATTTGAAATACTTAACTTATACGTGTTCATTTCCCCGCTTCTTTCCCCCTGGTCTCGGTGGGCACTAGGTGGGAGACTGGAGTTGAACCTGACATTACAGCCCCTAAATAAATGATTAAAAGCCGTCTGGCTGTGGGCTAGTACAGCTTTTTACCAGTCACAAGGGAAAACTCGGCTGATTGTGAGTCAAGGAGACTCAAGAAAGCAGTCAAGGGCAGAGGAGACGGAGCACAGTGAGTTAATGGTGGATTTCTGAGAGAGGAATGATAAAGTGGCATAAAGGGCATAGAGGGAGGGGTGTGATAAAGGAGCGGGAGAAGGTTTAAACACATGCAAATTTAAAAAAAACAACAATATTTTTTTCTAAGCAAATGGGAACTTTACATCGGCTGTACAATGACTTAAACACCATCCACTGGTTGCTTAGGAATGCCTCCCCATTAAACTAATGGTAAACACAAGGACTGTAACTTATGCAGCTCATGACAGACTTCTTGGTTCGAAGCCTAACATCAATTATGGAGAATCAGAATAACTAGGTATAAACCTCAGTCGGAACTGACATTTGCACAATTGATTTTTTAGCCAATTCCATAGTTTACAGAGCCTCAACTGAGGATCTTTGGGATTTTAACCTTAAAAGCATCTATCTGTCAGAGCAGAATACAAAAAAGAAAATAGGGGTTATATACGCAGTGACAAAGTAAACAGTTATCATCATTACATGAACTGGAAAATACTCCCAAACTAGTATCAAGACAAGATGGAAATTGGTCAGAAAGGTTGCTAAGAGGCCGAGAGAAACGCTACAAAAGCAGCTGAAATATAACAGGTGATTTCTTCTTAATATAACTGGACTAAGAAGCAGGGTTGGAAAAATATGCTTTTTTTTGCCATGAAAAAAAAATAAAAAATCAAAAACTGACTTAAATAGGAGAAACTAAAGTTACAGGACTGCTGCGTACTTCAAAAAGTATAGCTGGAAAACAAAACAAGATCATAAAAATACGCCTGTAGCATTTTATGTTACAGTCTAATGAAAGTGTGCTAAAAATTCATCCTAAAAGATCATGCACAATTTAAAAAAAAATTAAGCATTATTGTGATAATCTATCAACAAAAATACTTAACAAAATAGACGAGAGAAAATAGGTTGCTCATAGTACACATAGAGGTAGGAAGAGATTAAATGTTAAAACATGAGTACGAAATAAAGGTAAGATTTGGAAAATGCTAAATTGACCTAAAGCAACCATGAAGAGTTTAAAACTTACAGATTTAAACATCTATGAGAATGTTATAGAAGTCCAAAGAGAGATATTCTTAAAATGGTCCATATAATCAAAGACTATCCTGAACAAGGTGAACATCCTCATAGTATCAACAACCTGAAGAAACGATTCCTCCAAACATACAACCTTTGAAGAGAGACTCAGAAAATTCCCCAGTAGGGTACATATTAATACAATAGGTGATGGAAAGGTATGCAGCACAGTCAAAGCAGCCAATCTTAACCTTAATGAAAGAAAAAACTGAGAATACAGAAACAAGAGATTAAGTAATACACTGGCATCAATTAGCACCAACTAGCTATCGGGTATCAGTCCACCCCCATTCATCATCAGTGGTCAATAAACTGCTCAATGTTGTCTGAGAATAAAGAGAGAGAGAGCAGAGTGAGCAAGAGTAGACAGATAAGGAGCTTCTCTGAAAAACTTCTGTTGGACTTTAGAGAACGAGCCATGATTGCAGGATGGGTCAAAAAGCACAAACAGTACCGTCCATTAAACACATGGTACCTTCAAAGTTTTCAGGACAGCAAAATAGAGTTTTTATTTTTCACATTTATTTTTCAAAAACTTGGTTGTTGTTGTATTGATTTGGTCTTGATTATTAAGGCAAATATACATCATGTAAAGGATATTCATTAATTTGTTAAAATGAAGTCAAGTTTGCGATGAAGTGGCATTTTAAACATAACATTTTGTGTTTATTGGCAGAATGATGTGTTATAGTAGTTTGTGCTCGCTGAGCCAGTAATCAAGAAAACAGGTTTTATCAATTTAACAGTTAAATTGTTTCAAAAAACAGTAATTTCACTCATAAATATACAAGGTTATTTGTGTTTGAATATAAATATACAACTGAATTTTACAAAAACATTTGATAAAAAAAAAATCTTAATTCTTTTTATTCAAAGTGCAGTTCTTGGAAGTAATGTAATCACAATAATCATCTGCCAAGAGCTATAAAAATTGAATTTGTCCCAGACGTTTTAAAAATAGACATTTTACATGCTGAATTCAAAATCCAAAACAAACTGTTATAATAACACAGTCTGTCTGCTTTGGAGGAGGTTTGCAACTAAGAATTAAGTTGTTAATTAATTTTTGGATTCAATGATTAATAATCTGATAAAAAGGTGCCTCAACGATGTTACCGTATAGAGAATTTAAACCTAGTTAAACCAAAAGTAGACCTCTTGAGGAGTTTGAATAGAGAATATTCAAGGACAAAAGGGCTTTTCATCTGGAATTCAAAATATTTCTTTTTTTCTTTTTATTTAAATAGAATCACTGCTCTGAATAGGTTAAACGTGTAATCGATTACTAGATTATTTGACCACTATTTCAATAATATTAACGATGAATCCACTTAAATGTTTTATCCCTGCTTTGGATCAAATCAAGGATATACCAACAATCTAAATAAAGTAAGTACTGTAATAAAAACAGGTAGTTATCTATCTTGTTCATTAATAATACAAATCAAAACCTGTCTAAAGTGATCAGATATTGAAGGGTAGAAATGCTGTTAACCTGCCTATGCAGAAACAGTAGGTAAGATAAGGTTTGCAGTTCTATACTCTTTCTGAAAGGCAAGACAAATTTTCCTAGTATCGCATAGTCTGGATGGAATACTTACTGGTTTTGTGACAACTATTGGTATTAAGTAACTTCTAGCATATCTAGCTATAGAGAAAACAGCATTTAAACTCTATTCATTGACTGAACCTATATACACTTAACAAAAATAAAAACGCAACACTTCTGTTTTTGCTCCCATTTTCCTTGAGATGGACTCAAAGATCTAAAATTCATTCCAGATAAACAATATTACCATGTCTTTCAAATGTTGTCCACAAATCT
>JAUZNJ010033765.1:0-13013 GCA_034780135.1 Jordanella pulchra | reverse complement strand
CTCTCTCTCTCTCTCTCTCTCTCTCTCTCTCTCTCTCTCTCTCCCTCCCTCTCTCTCTGTCTCTCTCTCACTGCCAACAAAGTGTTGACAGAAATAAACTACATAATTGCAGACATGTACATTTTAGAAATTGTTGGCCTTCTCTTGGGAAAATCAAGCGAATAAAAAAGGGCTTTATTAAATGTTAGAGTTTTTTTGTTGTGTTTTTTTTTTAAGCCACGGAGAACGTTTCCTGACAACCTTGTAGACTGAATACTTTCAATATTTACCTTCAAAGAACAATAGCTTTCTGGTTTTGTGCTCAGGGTCCCCAGGGGATGAGAGTGTTGCCGTGTGCTACTGCTCCTCTTCTTATTCATCTTTAAAAAGTAAAACAAAAAAATTAAAAAAAAAAAAAAACGAAGCAGAAACACACGTTGCATACCCGCCCGTTTGTTTTTGGTTTATTTCCATAGAATAATTGTATTTAATGAGAAATAAAATGGTTCATGTTTTTCTTTATTTTTTATTAGATAAAAAATAGCACAAAAAGAAACGTTTAAAAGAACACCAGAAGATCTAAAAGAGAAAACTCTAAATTAATTTAAGGAAATTGGGCTTATTAAACTAAAAACCACCCCCTCCCCATACCATTCTCTATCTCCCTCCTTGACATTTCGGATCGTGACCTTCCTCCCTGTTTGTTTGCATCTCTCCCCCCACCTCCATCAACCCCGCGGGTCCCTGCAGTCTCGTCGTGCACAGATAGGAGTTTATCACCGGATCTCCAGGACCCGATACAGGACGACATAAAAGAGACGGACAATTCCACGTCCTCAGATAAGGAAACGAACAATATTGAGAACGAGGAGCAGAATTCAGGGGCCAAACGGCGGGGGCCCCGGACCACCATCAAGGCCAAGCAGCTGGAGACGTTAAAGGCGGCGTTCGTGGCGACGCCGAAGCCGACGCGGCACATCCGGGAGCAGCTGGCGCAGGAGACGGGGCTGAACATGCGAGTCATCCAGGTAAACTCGGACCTTTAACAATTCCAACATGTGCTTTATTTATTACTATACATTTTTTTAGAGATCAACTTGTGCTTTTTTTTCAATGGCAATTTCAAAACGGCCCACCTATGTGGTTAAAATAACCAATTTAAAATTAAAATTACTGGGAAAACGCCTCAGCTCTATATCCTACATAATTTCTGCATGTCAGTCTTGCAAAAAATGTAACGTTGTTATAACAGAAGACAGCATCCCCTTTAGCCTGTTAAAAACATGAGATTTCAGGTTTAATAAGCCAATGAATTAACTAACGTTTCAGCCACATTTAAATGTCATTAAAGCCCTTTCTATTATCCCCTTTTTAACATTTAGATGGTGAGTGATCATGCAGTTTTCACACAAAACTTGAAATGATGACTGTGTCACATGGGCGTCTCCAGAAAGTTTACATATGAGCGTTCAGGTGGGGGCCACTGGGTTTACAACCTGAATTTTCAAACCTTTTTTTTCCTTAGGATGCCATAAATAGAAAATAATATTTATAATCTAGGTATAAGGGAATCACCTGTTGATGTTTACTTTTACCTAGACTATTTTATATTTTTTTTCTAACCAGATTGCTAAAACTAACAAGCTAGCTAACTTGCTAACTGTGTCAAGTCATTAAAACCCATAGTCATAAAATAAAGATGCATATTGAACTGTTAGATCATGAGGGGATTGAGCTCCTTCCCCTTAGTGGCACCAGTGTCTTTCATGAACTATAGTAAAAAACCCACCGAGACAAAGACAGATTAGAGACAAATGATGGATTATAAATCAGTAAAATTACCTTTTAATTTCCCCCGAAGTGGGCAGGACATTTAATTGAAAGGCTCATTATCAGTAAGAGAAATGTCCAAACATGATGTGGACCATTAGCAGGGTTACAGATCCAAATTTTAGCGACTACGCACCATGTGAAATGTTTCTTTAAGGTCTATACATTATGAACCTATTTGGGTGATAATGATAAAATGATAATAATGGAGGCAGCAGCAGCTTGTTTGTATTTTTAATCCTACCTTAGCAGGGTTTATATTTAAACTTTGCTAAAATACCTTTTGTTATTTTCTTGTATGATTTAATTTTTGTTGTCATATTTTCTAAATGTTAGATTTGTTATCAAGTGCTGTTTATTATCATGATTATTTCTAATTAAATTCTGTACATTTTTCCTACATTCTGTTTTTTTTTCTAACCTCTTTAAAAACTCTCAGGATTTTGTTTAAAAAAAGAATCTTAAAAATTTAAATGTTACATTAATGATGAAATTAAAAATAACAATCCAATTTTTTACCATTTGGAATGGTAGAGAATATGTTTACACTAGAGGCAGCAGTTTATTTGGAAATAATACATGTTTCACAGCCATGAAATGAGAAAAAAAGGTTAGCCTCGCTGCTTGCCAATGCTAAGAGGAACCCCAGACACAAACATGTTGTGCGACGTAACACAAACGCGCGCGCGCACACACCGCTCTCTGCTGTCTTTTATCCTCCGTGACTCCACACATACACAAGCACGAGCTGGGTGTCTGGGTGCAGACTGTGTCAGGATGATTAGCACCATCTCTGCCAACTGTGATGTGGCTTTTTGTGCACTCACTGTAATTATCGCTGATTTCACAGATTTACATACCACCCTCCCCTTTTCCCACCTCTCAGCTCTTACTCACTTGCAGCCTGTTTCCTCCGCTTTTCCCGCGGCCTCATCTGTATCATAAACTACAGGCCGTTTTGTTTGTGTGTGAGCTCAATCATTTAGTCAATCAACAAACCAGTCAATAAGTCAGTCAGTGGACCATCATCCCACCTCCACCTCGGCCCTTTGTGTGTGTGAGTGTTGCTTGGAGCCAAAATGGAGGCTGCGTTTCGTCATCTTCCTTCTCGTTCGGTGTGTTAAATACCACAGCTCTCAACGCGGGGAGCCCTGTGAGCCACGCTGCTTCTCCAGCATGCGGATGTAATCCCTAAGCAAGGCTCTCTCAAGGGAAGCGAGAGCATTTCCATAAAAATGTACCCTACAGTTAGACGATTGTTCTCAATAAGCAGGTGTTGCCTTTGCCGCTGGAGCACAGAGAGCACAGCCTAAGTGGTTTTTGGCTGTTTCTGCGTGTGTGCCTGTGTGTTTTTTGTTAATCTGTAGCACAGTGGGATCCTGCCTCTGGTGTAGCCTAGCATGGTGTGAACATACATCATTATGCAGCAGTGATGCAAAGGCAAAACGCGACGTGTTATGTACTTGTAATGCAAAGACATTCCTCCATATGGTGCGTGCAGCTTTGCAAATTTCAAATCCTCCTTTGTTAGTTTCTCCCCGAAGAAAGTTTATTTAATCATATTCTGAGCTGCATCTCCGGCCGTTTATTTGAAGTTAGCGCGGGTTGTATGGGGGGAGAGTACGTTAATGCGCACCATTATGCTTATTTGAGGATTCATCCTAAATAGTGTAAAGAAAAAAAAGGACCCCTTTATAATCTAAACATGTAACAAAAGATGTTTTATCTGCTGACTCTGTTTTTTTGTCTCTTTGTCTGTTTTGAATTCCTTGCAGTTTCAAACATCCTACCATTTCTTCTAAAATAAAAAGAAAACACCAATGGTGAAGAATTACAGTATTTCTTAGTAAATATTTCATCATAATTTAAGGTTTCTTTTCATGGGATTATTGCTGTTTTTTGGTCTTAATCTGAAGTGCTTTAAAAGTTTACATTTATTGAACTGCTTTAATTCATTGACTAAAGAACTTAAAAGCATCACAAAGATTGCTTAAAATACTTTTCCAAATCGGGGCAGAGGTGTCTTAAAATGGGTTCAAAGCAGGTCAGAAGTGAGTCCTTCTTGGGTTTTTTTAAGCACTTCTGTACAATTACTGAAAAGGAGGCTTTTTAGAGAAGGGAAATAAATGACTGAGAGACAAGGCTGATGGGAGCGACAGCCCTCAGTGTAAACTGTAAAAGAGAACAGATAAATCAGTACCACAAAAACGAAAAGAAAAAAAAAACTGGTTGGGTTTTATATAAACAGGTAGATCTTAGAAATATATGAGGAAAATAATCCTTACAACAAGCTGGAAAACACACTAATCAGCTCTCCCATCGGTTTGGTTTTAGGTTTGGTTCCAGAACAGAAGATCCAAAGAGCGGCGAATGAAGCAGCTGAGCGCCCTGGGAGCCCGACGCCACGCCTTCTTCAGGGGCCCCAGGAGGATGAGACCTCTAGGAGGCAGACTGGAGGATCCAGACATTTTAGGACCAGGGCCTTATGGTTACTATGGAGGTAGGGTCATGCTTTTTGTGGAAAAAAAACATTTATTTTTACATGTTGGAATGTTCAAAGTCATATGAAATATATAAAGTTCTGCACATTTAACAACAAACATGAAAAACTTGATATTAAGCCGCTAAATTATAAAAAGAACTGGAGTCACTTTAATGTTATAAATGGTTTGATGTGCACAGTGCTGTGATTGTAATCCAAGGGAAAGTGTTTTTGGAAATCAGTTTGTCAGATAGGCTTCTGTTAGCTACTCATTATTGGTTCGGAAATAAGGCGGAAGTCGAGACTTTTATTTGACTCGGGCATTCTTTACTTAATTTGTTGAGAATTTTGTTACAAGGAGAATAATTGTATTTTCTTAGCCTATTATCATATACCAGTTACTCGGTTGGTATTATGAGCTTAGTTAACAAATCTAAGTATGTAGTATATTTAAGTAATTCCTAAAACCTCTGATTTTATTTTTCAAAAAGGTATAATATTTTAACCTGACAAGTATACAGATAATGTGTAGCACTCAGGTTTAGTTCAACACCTTATTGTTGGACTGCTCCCATCTAATCTGTTCAGAGAAAGCAGGAATGTATGGCAGAACCTTTAGAGCTGATTGGTTGAAGTGACACCTAGTGCCCGCCTACCAATGCTGGGTTTTAGCCAATCACCGTAACTAATGAAAATAGCAGCAGATTCCATGAGAAACAACAACTTACACTTTTACAATCTTGCTGTTCTTCTTTCAAAGATGAAATCTTACATTTTGATGAAACAGATTCTGCGCTGCCATGTTTATTTTAGTTTTGGGCTATGCAGCTCTTGCTTTTGTCACAGCTATTTCATCATATATTGTATATTATATAAATAGAAGAAAAAACTGCAATATCAGCTACAAAAACTTGTCCCCCAAAAATCATTAGATTGATGCAAAAATAATCTGTATCGTCCTTTAAAAAAACAAAAAGAAAGTCTGTATTGATCAATCTCTAGGTTATGTGTCCCACCATAACACTGCAACATGATTGTTGGATCCGTTTTGTGAAGCGATTGAAGGATTTAAACTGGAGCAGTACAACGTGGTTTCCCATGTATTTGTGAATTCCAAAATACTTTGAGAAATCAGCTTGCTGGGAACATAAGTTATACTTTCGATAAATTCCAATAAAAAGGTAGACTTGTGACCATCAGTACTAAGAGAAATGTTGTTCTTATAGCAGCTAAAGAAAGCTTTGTTTTTCTCCAGAATAGCTGAAACTTTTCTCCTCTGAATAGAAGCAGGTCATCAGCACAGAGGATGCAAAGGGGATTCATATGAACATGGTTTTAATCCAAGTAATAAGACGTATCAGGTCATTTATATTTGGGAAGCTAGTCTATGAAAACCCAACAAATAAACTAATACATATGAGTGATAAATGGTGTCTTAAGCCAGTATATTACGATAGTTACAATGATCTTACATTGTTTGATCAGATTATTTGAAGATAAAATACATTAATTCATGTTTTAATTATTAGAGATAAAACAAATCCTGACTGATTTTAGGCTACATCTAATAAAAAGTAAATATTCCAGTGAACTTCATCTTTTTCGCCTCATTTATGTCAGGCTTGCTTTTAGAACTTAACCAAAGACAAAAAAAATAACATCCGAAGAACGAACTATCGTGGCAGTAAGAAAATGACACAACATTTGTTAGAAACAAAAGATGACAAAAAGATAACTTTTGATTTCAGAAGAAACTCCAGAGCAGAGGCTCAAAAACAGAGAACAACAAAGGGAGGATTTGAGCAGAGTGTAGTGATGCAACACACCGCACAGCTTCTGCAATCGCTGCTTGTTACAGATAAAACATGTGGATTAAATATTTGCTCAACATATCAGCAGTGCTCACATCTACATTCTACTATCTCAAAGAAGTCATGCTCTTTGTGGTTTTCTTGGTGGCTCAGACGAATGACAACCAGGTCATATGAATGCAAAGGAGAAACTTCTAAATATGAGTTACTGCATAGTTAAACCCCTCTTTACCTATTTAAGACCTGGAAAGAGCGATCATGCTTCATTACATCACAGCTAATGCTCTGTATTTTGATCTAGTCATCCTGCTGTACAGGATGCTGCAGCTCATCTTTTACCTGGCACTGAGAAGCATAAACATACCACTTCAGTCTTGGCTTCTCACCGGGAAAGAGTCTCTTCCCAAATTGATTTCAACATTTCAGCACTTACTTTTAAAGCTTTTATTGGTTTTGCTCTTTCTCGTATCTCTGACATCCACACAGCAGTAAGAGAACTCGGGTCTAGCAGACCTAAGTTTCTGTTTGGTGGTAAAAGATCTGGATCAGAATAGAAATAAGATCTTGGTTCCACAGTTTGAAAGACTCCACTGATTAATCTGCTTATAACTCCGATCCGTAGAGTTCAATGCACTTTAAAAAAAAAAAAAAAAAAAAAAGAGCTGAAAAACAATTTGCATTCAGTTTGGTTGAGTAAATTTATGTCTTCATTTCAACTGATATAGAACACCAACAGAAATTAAGTAACACCAACTCAACATTTCAATGCTATACATAACCTTAGAAATTTTCAACGCAGGCTTGGAACTGCACCAGGTTGCTCTCCTGAATAACTCACTGTTTTCTCACTGCAAGCTCCTTTTAAATGGTTCAGCAGAGCAATTACTTCCTTGCACATAGACAACATGCAATGGGTTCATTTCATTTAGAAGTATTTAGGTTAGATTTTCCACAGTTAACAAAACTGAGGTTTTCCCCATAAAAAACTATTTATTTTGCTACTAAATATTTAAAGCAGATTTGTTTGAAAGGTTTGCATGGATTTTATTTACCATCCATCAAAGTTATTAACATGTTCTTAGACTGAATCTTCTTACTTTTAGTTAGTGGGCTGCAAAAATTCAATTATAAATGAGTGAATTCTTCTTGAAATAGGTTTATTTTCTTTGATTTGAGCAGGTAAATACAACAATTTGCAAATGGAATAAGATGTTTTGCATTTAAAATAAGAAAAAAAAAACAGCTTTGTAATCGTTTTAAAAGTGCATAAAATCTATCTTAATCTAAGGGCAGAAAATACTCATTCTATTGGCAGATCAGCTTATTTATCCTGTCAAAATAAGCCAAAATACACTTATTTTTAGAATTTGTACTTATTTCTGGATCTTTTTTCGCAGTGTTGACATAAATTTACTTGTTAGTGTTTAAATTGATTTTACAAACTCTCAATGTATTGTTTTATTTACTTCTCTTAGCTCAACTGTGCAGCATTTTGGTTAGCCCTGGCTGTTGTTCTTCAATCTGCTGTATGAATAGACCTAAATCGACATAATACTGTGTACGTGTAGATGCTCAGATGGTGCATCTATGCTTTTCGGAATACAATTAACTATGCTTGCTGAGCATTTAGTCATGGACCATTTACTGGAATCAATGTTATTAGAAGTTTTACTTTAGAAACTGCTTAGATTTCCTTATTTTAATGGTTTTAAGTGCGTTAAAGTAGATGCTTGTGATGGAGTGACTTTTTTTTCCGGCTTCTGAATCATAGTACTATGCAGCAACCCCCCTTCCCCACTAGTTGCTGTTCTCTGCTGTTCAGCTGGCTACTAGAAGGCGACATGTGTGAACTACTAAGAAGCATTGCTACCTTCTAAAGTAATTTTGCAGTTTTTTTTTTTCAAAAGGCTGTGTAACAACTTTGATAAGATGTTTTAGAACAATCATACAGGCAAATATAGACAGAGGAAAAAAAACTGTATTGTGGAAACTCTTATTGCCGTTGATAATCTCTGTTCACCCACTTTTTTAACAGACCTTCAAATTTCCAACATCTTTCCACAAGAAGTGAAGATGACTAATTTGCAGCTATTGTAGCTGGACACTTTTCATATAAATTATGGAGATCAATGGGAACTGATTACAAATTTGGGTTGATTTAAACGATCTACTATATCTGAATATAAATATGGAAAAACATATTAGGCAGGAAACCATCTGTGTCCAGGATAAGGTGGAAGATGAGGGCTAATATGAGTACAATGCCTGAAATACTGTCTGTTGTTCCACTATATGAAGTCTATGCCTCTCTATAGTCTAGAGTTCTAGAAATTATTTGTGTTGGAGGACTGCATGATCAAAACACCTGCAGCACAATGTGTAAAATGTGCCTGTGATTAAGCAATAATGTAGATTAGGGCTGAACAAAACGGCCAAAACTTAGAGAATGATGTATTGTTTATGATATATGTTCATAATTGATATATACAAAATAAAAGCCTAAGAAAGACTGCTAAGAATGCCCAAAAAGCTTCAATAATTTAGTTTATAAAACTGGATTTAACATTTTAGAAAAATTTGCTTTAAAAAACAAAATACATTAAGCTTGGACCGTTAGTCAGTGGCAAATGTTGTAACTATAGACTGCAATTTGTATTGAAATATCTATCTATCTATCTATCTATCTATCTATCTATCTATCTATCTATCTATCTATCAGCAATACAATTATTAACTAAAATTATATGGTGATATATATTTAGATATTGAATTATTGCCCACCTCTAGTGTTGATATATAAAGTTGTGTTTTTTCTGTAATGTGGAGCGAAAGTGAAAAGATTCCAGCGCACTTTATGTAAAATAATCATTGGAGGCCAATCTTAGATTCATTTATTTTTTTTACACTTCATTTTGTTCCCATAAAGTCTCACTAATTCCAATAAAAAAAAAATCCGACTATGAAAGTTACCAGTATTTGTAACCCTTTAGAGTTTCACTCTGTTTGGGGAGATTTCAAACAGTGTGGATGAGCTTCCATGACAGCTACACACAAAAAAATCGCACCTATTTTGTATTTTTAAAGGAGACTAGAAATTACTGCATACGATAAAACCTTTTGAGGACTTTTGAAACCTCGAAGAAGCCACCTTTACAGCAGTTATAGAAACAAAGGGTTTGTTATGCTAGACCTTCTTGAAACTTTCTCTTTTAAGGCATTTTTTCTTACTCTATGAAATAATCATTTCATTTATATCTTTGTAAATGAAATGGATTTTTTATAAAAATCATTAACAGGCATTGCTTTGTTTTTCTTTGCATGTGAGGATAGAGTACAGATGTGATTTCCAATCATGTTTACTCAAATTCAATCGTGGCTTTTGGTTCACAACCTTAAAACGAGTCTGATCAAAAAGAAAAAAAATCTAATTCAGCCCACAGCAAGCAGGCAGTAAAATACGAACACAGAACCGAGCTAAGTACGGCCGCTCTGCACTGAACTAAACCGGGGAAATAAAGAAGATGCACCTGTCGTGTTTATGGGCAGTGTTGTTTTGATGGACTGTCTGAGTGCCGTGGTCTCCATACAGCTGCACATCTACCTGAGGGGCCTCGGTATTGAGGATACAACAAAGTGAAGCCGTCAAGGCTGTGAGGAAGCGAGCGGGAGGAGGGGGTGAAACAGAGGACAAAACCTCTATACCTCTCTCTCTCTCTCTCATCTCTCACGCCTTTCTCCGTGTGTCGCTTTTCTCACCCTATTGTGCTGCAGCGGCACAGACCGGCCCGTTTGCCTTTATCTGAGCCGACGCCTCCCGGCGTCCCCCCGCCCCTTTTCACAGCCACGGATGCCTGTGTGTGGCATGATGCTTCTGCATGTGTGAGTGTAATTATAGTCTGCAGTTTGCAACACTCCCCTCCACACGCTCCACATCTCTCATTCACACAGCCCAAGACAAGCTTGTTGCCTATTCCCAAGGTCGACCAAACTAGCACGGGCCTGTCGGTTAAATCGGATAATTAGCACGTTTGGGAAAGCAACGTCACCTGTTATTGTGTTTTTTTTTTCCTTTTTTTCTCTAATAAATACCAAATGCTTAAAATGGAATCAGGTGGCAGATTTTTTGCATATCTCACCTGTTAGTTCCCCTGTTGTCCCTGCTCGGACTGAATGGCAGTGTGAGGAACATATGGTGGGAGTGGAGAAATGCGAGTGCAACATCTGGGGCACCGGGAAAAAGTCTGCAATCGATCTCGGCTGAGGGTGCTGCTGAGACAGAATGGCTTTAGTTTAAGTGTAGAACAGGAAGGTAGAGAGAAGTAGAAGGCAGATGGAGGTTTGTAATTGTTAATGGATTTAAGGCAGGAGCCTACATGTGGGGTGCTTTAATCCTCTTTAAACAGTTTGGGCTACTTTTCTTTTAATGACTGTAAATTCAAGGAGCAGAAATGTTTTTTAGCAGGAAATCATACAACTCAGAGCCTTTAAGCAATAAAAAAACGGAATAAAAATGGCATAAGAACATTTAGGGAGGATTCAAACTGAGACGGACAATCATAGCAAAAAAGATCAAATCACTTGTTTTAATATCGTTATTTGCATCCTAAACATATTTTTAGATTCATCTTACCTTTATAAGGGTTTTCTGGTCTTAAAGAGTTTAAGATTAGAATTTAAAAATGCAAAAATTAGAAGTTTACCTGATTCAGGTTTTTAACTTATTCTTACTTCAGTCAAACTGATCCCTGATATATGTAGCCAATTTTTGGGGGCCGATTCTTGAAGCTGATATTGCTTTTTCTTCCTTCAGTTACATTTAAATTATTCAAAAACGATAACGACTGTTACAAAATTCTCAATTTATACAATAAAAGAACCATTTCTTAACAAATAACAAAAAACTAACAATGGGTAGTAAATAGAGGGAGCAGCAATGCATGCGTTGTAATTATATAAAGGCAAGGCAGCTTAGTGCACTAAAATCAGCAACTGGTGCAAGCATCAGCCGATACTCCACGAAAAACTGAAAATTATTGATGAATTTCATCTTGTCTTTTGTGTTTTGAGAACATCAATGTTTTGAAACTCTCAGGATTTATGGTTTATTTGGGAAGCTGAGAGAATGAAGCAGATGTTTACAAGTTTCTGCTTTCCTACTGGATGGAAATAACTTTTGCACTTTCAATCTTTTACCTTTTTTATTCATTGAGGCGATACAGGCTGTTCTCTAACAAGATGCTTTCATGATATTACCAGAGATGAAATTCTGTTTGCCGTCTTTAAAGAAAATTGTCAATTGCTCAGCATGAATTGTAATTTCCAACCAGAACGGCTTCAGTTTTGTGGCAACACTACTGTGACCAAATTGCTTGTAACACAGCGATGACGCAGCAGGGACAGAATATTGTTGAGACAGACGAAGAATGGATTTTCATTTAATTTTTGAAAAAAAAAGTCATTAATATCATAGCAGCGAAAACTAAAACCATGACTGGAGCACATGAAAAGGGTTCTATTTATTTATTTTTTGTGCTCATTGAGCCCATCTCATTCAGATGTTGTAATGCTGCTCAATATCGGCTAAAATGAGCCTGCTGCCTGACCTTCGAAAACCATATCAGCTTTTAAGGTTTAGAGGCACTGATGGGCTTTTTAATTTGTAGTGTGGGAAAGAAAATGGGAAGACATGCAGTAAATGGCCTGAGGTTGGCAATTAAAGCTGGCAGAGCTGTGGGTGAGGACTACAGCCTCCATGCATGGCGGGCCTGCTCCACCACTGATCCATACGGCACTCTGCAAAGACCAGTTTTAAATGACGAAGAAAATATTTTACTTTTAAATCAAATTTAGCACCAGCTATGATGAATGTACTTAAGAGGTAGTCTAAAAAGTATTATCTAAACAAAAAAACAACCAAAAAAAGCTCACTGGGTAATTTAACATCTAATAGTTACTGTTTTTTAATGCAATGCTGAAGAAAAACCTGACAAAAACATTCAGTTAAACTGAAGTAGGGCTAAAAAAATTTATCAGATTAATCATGATTAATCGATTATTGAAATGATTATCAACTATTTTAGAGATCAATTAATTGTTAATTGGAGAATAAAAGACTCTTAAATACGTCATTAGCTCCAAGAGAAAAACACACAGAGCAGTAATTATACATAAATGTTAAAAAATGTACAAATATTTTGAATTCAAGATGAAAAACAGTTTTTATCCATCATTATGCTTTATCCAGAACTCCTTAAATGGCTTAAATTTTAGCTTCACCTGATTTAAATTCTTGATAGGAAACTTTTTCTATCTGTATTATTGAAAAAGATAATCAACAGATTAATTGATTCACAAATTAACCTTTTGGGGCTGCCTTAAAGTGAAGTTAAAAATGCACATAAAATATATATAAGGAGTAATTAAGATAACAGTTTTCATAAATTTGTTAATTTTGAAAAGTTTGTCGTTAATAATTTATGTGCTGTCAAATTATTAACTCTGCACGTTGGCTGGGAATAGCTAATATTAAATGCAACGTCTTCAGTGACAATAAAACAAAATCCCTCTACTATGTTTAGCAAATAACAAATTGTTGCCTCTGAGAAAAAGTGTCTGCCCTAATTGCAGAGAGAAAGCTCATATGAACTTTAAACTGGTGCCTTCCCAATTCCATGCAGTGACAAACGATGCTACAGGGCTAATGCTAGCATGCTGGGCTAATGCTAGCGTGCATGTAAATAGATTTCATTCCTTTGAGCATTTTTTTAGAGCCACCATGAGGGTTGTTGGTTTTTTTTGCTCAGAAAAAAAATGTCCTTTGTTTCCTCCCATTATTACGGAGCCCCTAAAGGGACATGGAGGGAAAAAAAATCTTTTGCGAGATCTCGCAAAAGTATTGCGAGATCTCGCAA
>JAUZNJ010033764.1:0-13013 GCA_034780135.1 Jordanella pulchra | reverse complement strand
GATAGATAGATAGATAGATAGATAGATAGATAGATAGATAGATAGATAGATAGATAGATAGATAGATAGATAGAATATTTAAGAAAGTAAAAGGGGGATGTTGGCTTTCCTAGGAGAATATGTGTGTGCACACTTGTCAGGCAACTTTTGTTGTGCAGAATTATTATGCAACTAAATCAAAAAAGAAAAACTTTCCATTTCATGTATTTATGTTCACCCATTTAATTGAGAAAAATATACAAACCATAAAATTAACAGATAAACATTTCTGACATAAAAAAAACAGTAGTGACCAATATAATCTTCCTTCTTCTTAATAACAGATAGCAGCATTCCATTCATGAAGTCTGGCAGTTTTTTATCCATTGATGATCAGTTTTTTGTGCTGCAGCAACCGCAGCCCCCCAGACACTGATCAGAGATGTTTTCCTTCACCATAAAGGGTCCACATATTTCCAACTGGGTTTAGGTCAGGTGAAGCAGGGGAAATGTCATTGTTCTTTCATCTCTAATGCCATTGCTGGCCATCCACACAGTGAAGTACTATGATGCATGTGATGGAGCATCATCCTGCATGAAAATCATGGTGTTTTTGAAAGATGCAGACTTTTACTTGTACTGCTTCTTGAAGAAAGTGTCTTCCAAAAACTGGCAGTAGACCTGGGAGTTGGGTTTGAGTCTATCTTCAACCCCAAAAGGTCCAACTAGCTCATCTTCAGTAATTGAGTGGAGCTCTTTGTCCATTACTCACCCTTCCAATATATCCTGGCCCTGTCTTGATGTTTCAACTTACATGTGTGGTTCAGTGGTGGTCGGGTTTCTTGTACACCTTGTATTTCTGAGCACTCCAGGTAGGTTGCGCCTCTGGAATATGACACCAGAGGAGGATAATGGGTTCCTGGTAGTTTCATGTTTGACTCTTCTCCAATCTTTGGCACTTCATTTTTTCCTAAATAAGTTTCGTGTGGTGCTGTTGACTATTTTTAACAAAAAGTTTGATGGTTCTTTAATCATGCCCTAATATCTCGGCAATTTCCAAAGTGTTGCATTCCTCTGAAAGTCTTTTTTATAATTTTGTACTTTAAGAGTCTCTTAAATCTCTTTTCTGGCCCATGTTCCACGAGGAAAAGAAGCTGCCTAATAATTATGCGCGTCTTCATATCGGGAGTTGATCTTCTTAGGCTCCATCCTAACACACCCACACAAATAAACATCAGCTGATTTGCTCATATCCAATAAGGATTAAAGTTTATGCACCTTGAAGTTATAAAATATGCATATGCAAATACACATTACCTGATCATTGTCCACACAGTACATACCAAGTGGAGCATTATAGTGAAAGCCGCAATGTTCCACTTTTGAAAGTAAATCTTTTGGGCTTTTCTAGACGCAGAAGAGTCAATGGCAAAGATGGAGGAAAAAAACAAACATTAACCATGTGAAGAAATTGTCCAGTTCACAGGCTCTGCACATCGGTCTAATCTTCTCCTTGAGGCCTGTGATTTTCTTTATCCCTGACCACACATTTCTGATATTCTTTTGCTGGGCCTTGCTCTCCAGTTTTTTCCTGTATGCCTCCTTATTGTCTCTAACCTGGACTTTAAGTTCTTTAATGCAGGCAGGGTTCTACTTTTAAAAAATGTGTAATGCCTTCTCAAAGGTTGTTATTTTCAAAAGGTACGTTTAATCTGACAAACAATCATCTTCTAAATATATATTTTAAATTACTTAGTGCCAAACCTTCATTTCTGTCTGATGTTGATGACTTACAGTTGATCTTCAATTCAGTTTTTCTGAAATCAGAATGATATTGAGGAGCAACTAAAAAAGGATTTTCATTTTTTAAATGTTATTGTATGACTTTGTTTTAAGGTTGACACAGCCAGAATGCAAAATAATCTGGTTGTTCACATCTATTAAGGAATGTTTGTTAAAATCAAAGCTACACGACATGATGATATAATTCTTGGTTAACGTTGTTTTTTTTTTGATTTTGTCATTTTTTTCAGCTGTCATCCAGGCTGCACTACTCCTATTAGCCTTTAACCCTTTAAAGCCTGAACCATGAAATAATTGACAGAAAATTCTGATTTTTTTAATATAACAGTTGTCATTGAATTCTATAAAAAATTATGAAAATAAAAAAACCCATATATTTTGTATAAGTTAAATTTGATCATTATTTCCATAAATTTTGAAACATTAGACATTTCCATATAATCTTTTATACATTTTCTGTTCCCTACATATTTCTGATTTATTAAGTCTGTTCTCAAGAGCAAAAATATCCCACTGATGATGCAGAGGTCTCAAAAAGTCATGTATCAAGTATGATACATTTGGCTTTTAAGGGTTAACATCTCTTACAAAGTTTGTATTTACCAAGAAATACTTAGCAACTGAAGGCATCTGAACAAAAAATAAAAGGTTTTGTTTTACAGGAACGGAGATGTAGAAAACAACGGGAAACAGGAAGTATAGAGAGGGATCAAGATAGCCTAAGTGAAATAGAAAGTAGGACAGACATGCATGCAGCAGAGCCGTCATACATCTTGACAAGGCCTGATCAGGGGGTTTGAATTCTCACACCGGCGACCTTGTCTACATCATTGACAAGAGCTCTACCTCTCTACAACTCAGCTCCTCGTGCATTGAGACCAACCACATACTGAAGATCACATCAGCTGTTAACACAAGGGCTTAGAAGAGTGTTTCCCATTTTTCTATTCACACCATTGATTTAGTGAAGGCCCTAAAGAGAAATGAGGTGAACAGTGAAAGATCTTTAACAAGCTCCTTTCTGTGGCTTTCATTTTCTCGTGCCACCCATGCCACTGGTAGGGTTGTTAAAGAGTAAAATTCCTCCTTCTCATAGCTCACCGGGTTGGTATGAAAACTATGTATACCAGTCATACCAGTTGTTGCCTCCCTAATCTATGCCAACAACAAAAGTAGTTTATTATCATCTAAAGATTGATGGTTTTCCTTTTGCTTGGCACATATTTTAACAACTTTTATTATTTTTTTCTCAATTTTAAAGTAATAAGCTTAGGTAAAAAAAAAAAAAGATATGGAAGCATACTTCAAGGAGGTACTGACTGGCTTGGTAAAGATCTTGTTACATTGAATCTTTATTTTTTCCTGTACATGTATTGTAAGGCAGGAAAAGGGTTTTGCCCAACGACAGAAAAGCTGAGACTAACAGAGAGGGGGCTCAAACCAGCAACCTACCGGTTACAGAACAAACCCTGACCTCCTGAGCCAATAATAATAGCACTTTAATTATAAAGCACTTTAGATCTAAGTGTGGTAACAGCAGGTTAAACAGACATTAAATAAAGAAAAGAAAATCAATAGATACAAAAATTTATACCAACTCTGGAAATGCTGTCTGCAGAAAGGGCCTGGAGAATCTACTAGATACAAGGTTGTCTGTGTTTCCTGACTAGATCTCCAAGGAAGACCTTTTTTCTTCAGTCAGGTATTTTGGAGACTTTATAGAACAATGACATGGCAGTGTGCTCATTTGTTTCTTTGATAGCTGAGGTTATAAGTGTTTGTGGTTGAATGAATTGGAGTTTAAGGATTACTTTGCAAAAACAGGTGATGATAGCTTCTGAAATGTTAACTTCAGTCACTTACTGTATTTTTACTACAGATTACTCTTTATATTCTGCAGTACTATTTGAAGCCCAGTAGAGAGCAGCGTTAGCTCAATTAATGAAAAGAAAATTGACAAAGTTTAAACCTGTGGTAATTTCTTCAGTTGCGATTGTAGGGCTTGTCTATTCACAAAGATTAAAAACAAATGTCTCTAGTTGTTGGAAGGTTTTAGATGGCCAAACAGATTGGGTTTAATATTCTACATTATCTATGTAGGCTGAGAAAGGCTTTTTCCTTCCTATGACAAAAAAAAAAAAAAAAAACTAAACTGGAAAGGTTATGCTCTTTCATAATGAAAGCCAACTGGCCTTAATCCAAGGAAAACGGCGTTGAGTCTACAGGAAGGAGACTGGATGCAATTACACAAAATTGAATGGATTGCAGGCAGCACATACTGCCTTAGAAGGCAAACTTATAAGCTTGTTTTCAGGACAGATTTTGGAGAAGCTCACTGGCACAGAGCGTTGTTCTATCACCTCTAATCACTCTCTGCCAGAGATGTCAAACCCATTTTTATATTGGGCCACTTCAGGGTCATCAAGTTTTTAAAGGGTTGGTTGAAGCCATGAAATAAAACATTTATTTTAATACTTTCATTTACAAAGAGCTCACTGCTCTAGTATTGTAATGTCACTCCTATTTGGTTAGCAGTTTTAGACACTTTGTGTCCCTTAAAAGAACACATGCCTCCATTTTTTTAACATTATATATTTTGTTTGGCTATTGAGGGCCAGATAAACTGACATATGTCTGACATTTCTCTTATATGACTCCTTAAAGTTTAGTTTTCACTCAACTGAATGATTTGATTTATTTTTTAGGTCCATATATTTGCAAGCTGATAAAATTCCACATAGAATCTGGCCTGATGAAGGAAAACCTTACCAGAGGAAGACGAAACACAGAATTCTCCTTTGACCTCTGAAAAGCCAGCTGGTGCTTGTGTTTTTTAGCATTTATTTCCAGAGATGCTGACCGATAAAGTCACAGTGTAGAAAATTGAATCCGGATGTGATAAACTCTGAGAATCTACCTCAATATTTTGCAGTGTTGAATGCTGTCAAGGGGTTTATTAATGTAATGGCTCCTTTGGAAAGGTCAAGGTTCCAGTCTGGCAAACATAATCATTCATTTCAGAGGTTTGTGGTCAGCAAAAACAAAGCCGGTGCTGAATGATCAACACAGATTATTGTAGAGAACAAAGAAGCTCCCTAAAGAAAATATTATAGAGGAGCAAAGTCAAATTTGTTCCTAATAATTAACTGTTTGATCATATTAAAATATATAGCATGACTTAGAAAAACTAATGCTAATCTTCTGAGATTATTAAAGCATTTTTAGCTGAATTACATTAAAAATGTTACTATATCATTTTATTTTCTATAATGTGTCCAATAACTTAAGATTTCTGTAATTTCTTAGGTATAACTCTTCTTTAAATTTACAGCTAAGATGATGTTTTCATGGGCTACTAGATAAACCATATCAATGTTTGTAGGTATGATATGAAAAAATGTGAAAGAGCTCAAAGAGCAGGAATACTTTACATGGTAGCATTATGAGCAAACAGAACCTGAGGAGGAGACAGATTTTTCAGCTGCTGATTCAAGATACGATTATTTAATGAATTTTAGCTTTTTAGTGGCAGGTTGAATATTTATCCTTTCTGATGGCAGAGCAGCGATTCTACACCTAAACATGCTCTGCTGTTAATTTTGGGGGGTTTTGTTTTTTTTTGTTTTGTTTTTATAAATACAAGAGTTAAATGTATGATATTACTGAATATCAATTATTATTAATTATTGAACTATTTTAGTATAGAAATTGTAAAGGTGTTAAAACCTGTCAAATAAAGCTCGGTTCTCTACTACAGTTACAGGCAAATTATCAACTACGGTTACAGTTCTTTTAACTCGTCATGTGACTTATAAATGAACTGAGGATGTAAAAGTAAACATGTAAAGTTAGTTTTTTACAAAAGGTAATCGCCAATTTTTCAAACATCAGAATTAAAACAAATCTCTGTTCTTAAGTTCTGATGGCCTCTCACCACAGTTTTATGATTGAGCTGCTGAATGGTAGTTTATCAGAGCACGGCTTGTGTCTGCGCTGACATAAAGGTAAATAGCTGGTGTCCTCTGCGATTTATCCCACTCTTATCTCTTCCATCTACCCAAGATGAAAAGTTAATTAAAACCCTACATTGTCACCCCATCTCATCCCAGACAGCAAAAACAAATCACCTCGTGTGATTTTCAGCTTTTATTATTTCTGCATGACAACACCAGTGTTGGCATTAGGAAAGGGCAGCATGACGGCTCCAGTTTTCTAATCTCTCAGGATGATCTAATACCTCATTTTAGGGTTTCATAGCAAATTGTAATGTGTCACGAGGAGGCAGCAATTTTCCAATCAAGCTGATTGTTATGCATATCAGACAAAGAAGTAATGTTTTGTCTGATGGTATTGATTGAAACAAGCTGTTCAGCTCTCTGAGACATTATTCAAACCACATCGCTTTGCATCTGTTGCCAGACTGAGATTCTAACTTTGAAATCACAGGAAATTATCAACACTTCTCTGTCAAACCAATATCTTTTCAGGTTTCAGACCTTTATGTTGTCAACTTTGGATCCCAAACCATATTTTAACTGCTTATACCGCTGAGTAACCAAATACAGCTAAGCTGTTTGTCAGAGAAGCTGCTGCCATCCTCAGGGAGAAGCAATATGTACAGTTTATTCCTTCAGGAGACAGCAGACCAGGAGTAGAGACAGAGACAAATGCTCATATCCAGGATAGAAGCTTTAAAGTTGCTGTGGAAGACAGTATAGTATGTCGTCATGGGTGGCACAGGTGAACGAATTGTAATTTAATCACTAAAATGGTTATCTGTCACATCAACTGAACGTAATGCTGAGGAAAAATATTAGAGGTTTAGCCCGACTCAGAAGTAGTTATATGTGGATTTAGCAGCAGTGTCAATTTCAGGTAATTTAATTTGATATAAATGACAAGATCTACACATTTAATTGAAATCAAATCAAAAATAAAGGGAAATTAAATGTTTTAGTAACTCATATTTTTGTTTTCTCTTAACCAGTTGTATGTGTTGATAGCTTTTGGCAGGAAGGATCTTCTGTATCGGTCTGTCTTGCACCGGATCTGGTGAAGCCTCTTACTAAAGACACTCCCCTGTTTAAAAATTTTCTGAAGATGATGCTCACTGTTGTGCATAATCTTCTTCACTTTATGAATAACTCTCCTTTGTGAAATAATCTCTAGAGATTCCAGAAGAGTTCCTAGAACAGAACGTACCTTCTTTATTAGCATGTTGAGCTTTTTTAAGTCATTTGCTCTTATACTGTTACCCGAGCAGATGATGGAGGAGATCACACTCTCCACAACAGACTTATAGAAAATATACAGCATCTTTTTGCGAACACCAAAGGAAGGCCATTGCAAAAGTTTTCCTACCAGATTTGAACAAAGAAGGTGAACGACCATCAACTTTAGAATTTTTCATTGCTGGTAGCTAAACGAAAACACTGAAAAATGTTTTTAAATTATAGCTAAAATCTTGACATTTTGTCGGGCCAATGTTCTCCTAATCTGTGAAAAACTATGTTCACTTAGTTATCGTATAAATCCAAAAACATTCCGATTTAGACACAGTTTTCCAGTCCGAGTGTGATGCTCAGCAGCTTATATTTTCACCGATTTCTAACAACAAAACACAAAGCTTACTCCTCTTTATGTTGAAATGATGCCAAACATTTCAACACAAATGTGCACCTAATTATGTTTTTATCACAGATCATTTCTAACAAACCTGCGATCGGCTGCCAATCTGTTCTCTCACCTTTTCAACAGATGGATTTGTGTGTTGCTAAGACAGTAATACTACTATGTATATTATTTTAAACAAACAATCAATTTTTGTAGTCATTTAGGTTTTACAGTGTAATGGATAAATGTAGTGCATGGCAAAGCCTAAATGGATAAGGGTTATCTGTGGAGCATCACTGCTCTGTGGGGTCTGTTGTTCCTCTCTTGTGCTAACCAAGTAAACTGCTGCTTAATCATATTCAAGCCAAAATCTATTTACTTTCTGGGGCACTGCTGTTCTGGCAACAGGAGGAGTGGGTAGGTGGAGAGGGGCGTGTAAATGCATCCATCACCTCTGATCTATCCATCCTAATGCAAATACTGATATGGGGTCAGTGAGGTAACCTGTCAGACTGACATGAGGGAGACGAGGGTCTGCCTTAAAAGAATTAGCCAGGATGAAAAATAGAATCTAATTTATATCATCAGTGCCTAGGCTTAGGGTGTGGGTAAAGAAATATATAATGGGGACAGGTTCAGGTAGAAAATGGTATCTACTTTTTTGTAGGATTCGAAATGAGGTTGTCAAAATGAAAGCTATGCTTCTTATCTTAACTAATTGGGAAATGACAGTAAGTCAGAGCTATAGAGATGTTGATAGGTTAAATCTTTGTTTGTTTGCATTGTCTTCTATATTACATTCATCTATTTTTGGGCAAGGTTCCTGTAAAAGTCTGTTTTTTTTCTATAACACAGTGGATAACCATTTTGTTTAAACCTAGCAAGTTCCTCAGTTCCTTTCTTCTTTGTCATTTTAATAGGTAATTCCTTGCATGCTCCAAAATCAGCTACACACAACAAACCAACCAACCGACCGACCAACCAACCAACCAACCAACCAACCAACCAACCAACCAACCAACCAACCGACCAACCAACCAACCGACCAACCAACCAACCGACCAACCAACCTCAGTTACCTGTTCTGACAAAGAAATGGGAGGAGAGACCAAGATCGATTCCTTATTAGTTCCATAAAGTTGGACCACTGATAACTTACTGTTGTGTTTTTGTTTTCTCCAGTTCTTTTTCTACAGTTCTGGTGCTAAAAACCAAAAGATAAAGCAGGATCCAAATTTCCCCTTTTCTTTTTCCCAATTACATATTAATTTTCAGCTTTAGGCCATAAAACTGTAAGTTTTAGGTTTTGCAGAAACTGACAAACTTTAGATACATTTTAGATTTCACTCAAGATAAAATGAAATTGACTTGATTGATAATATTTTAAACGTTGCATTTTCTGATCAGAAAATCTGTTTATAAATATCTAGCATGTAGAGGCATAATTAGTGTCTATCGGTTTAAATAAAATGAAAGAATCTAGCTTAATACAGCTGGATTTAAGCCTGGTGATTTACCTATGAAGTGATTTGCCAGAAGCTTTCATATACAGAGAGGAACCACCTACAGTAGAACACAGAGCCTTCTTTAAATATTTAATCATTGTGACTTTAAGGTCCATTACTGTTACTGTGTCAAAATGCTTTCAAGTAACTTGGAGAGACAACTTGTCTCTTTCTTGTCCTGGGAATATGGTGGGGTGGGAAATGAGGAGGGATGTTGTGAAATCCGAAAAGGTAAAGACATATGGTGACTCTGATGAGTAGCTGTGTGTGGAAGATAACTGTTTCCCCACAGATTCTCATCACAGTGGAAACTTCAAGTTGTAGAGGATCTCAAGGGAAGAAACAAGCCATCTGGAACCCTGCAGGCTGTGGCACATCCAATTTTTGTCTACCTGCAGACCAGTCTCTGTAGTCCTCCCCAGGACAACGACACCTGCCATAGAGGTTAGATGGGTCAGCACAAGGCATCTGAGATGTGTTGAAAAACATGTCAAAGTAGGGCAGAGTTAGGATTTTCAGAATAAAACTCACTGTTTTTCAACAACTATTTACGAAACGTCTTCTTATATGTATTTGATATTTTCCCATGTGTGTTTTTAGACAAGGACTCTTTCAAATTTCAATCCTTTGTTCTGTATGTTCCTCTCTATGTTCCTTTATCTGTTCTGTGTTGGAAATGAGTAGCAACATAAAGGAGATCATTTTGGAAATGGACTGTGACATAATTTATTTCAATATTCTGATAAGAGCGTTCATCTAATCAAGCCAAGGACAATGCTCTCATCTTCGTCTGTAGTCTGATGGCGAGGAGGAGCACTTACACATAACCTGATCAGATCATTAAGCTGGGAATGAAAAAGTCATAAGTCACATTTGGTAGCAGAGAGATTTTTGTTGTTTCCCTTCCAGTCAAATATTAAATAAATGGCCTTATCTTAACAATTAAAATTGCACAAAACAAAAAAAAGCAGATGTAATGATAGTATAAATCAATTTTTAAAATAGAATTTATAAAACTGTAAAAAAAACAGTAGTGAAAACCAAGAAACCTTTGAGGGTGTGTTGAATGTGGATATTCTTAAATACCTGTTTTCTCAATGATCTATTCCTGCTTTACAAGTTCGATCAATAGCAGCTACAACTGTGGAAAAAAAACCCCTGCAAGAACCTGCAAAGTCCTGTTGGTACACAATGTTATTAAGAATCAGTGGTCATTTAACCTTTAACATTGGTAGAGTTAGCCGGGGCTGGAACATGAACCAACAAAAATTCAATTCTTTGCTGTCCGTGGAACATGTCCTTGCCTTTAATAAACTACAGATTGACTCTATGTGAATAACCCTACAGACTGTGACATTTATGCTTGCTGCTTCCTGCACCAATGATTTGGCTTAAAATATAAGCAAGTTTGGAAATAAAGGTCAAAATTGTCTACAAAAATCCAACCTTCTGTAGAGCACTTCTCCAAAACAAACATTGTTGTGTGATTTAAAATATTCAGTTGCACTTTATTTTTTATTATTGTTTTGTTTCCTGCCTTCAATCTATTTTCTCAACAGAATTGTGCACAATTCTTTGTTTATAAGATAAACTTTGAATGTCATGCATAATAGAATATACAATAGAGAGAGCAAATAAACTCCATTTTAGTGAGAGTTTAATAATCTTTCTGTTCTATTTTTAAGTTCAATAATTTATATTGAACTATACATGTAAATGTAAACAGATAATAGAGTCAAACTTTGAGTTTGTATCCTGTGTTTCATTCATTGAGGTGATTGTATCCCTGAGATGACTGGAGGATGTTCCCAGGGATCCTTGGTGTCCAAACTCAGGCTAAGTAAACTGGTTGTTCTACTGGTTATTTTGTCTGGAAGATTTCTTAAAAATTCTAAATCACAAGAAAAATGCAAGAGTCTCTTCAGTTTTTTGGACCACAAAAATGTAATAAAAATATCTACCTGGAATGGACATTTATATTCTTCAGATTAAATTTTAGAAGCTAATAAACTGATTAACGTACTGTAACTGATTAACAGTAATATACATTGTACAATGATTGGAAATTGCACATGGTGCACATGGAGTTTGCATGTTCTCCCATTGCATGTGGAGGTTCTGTCCGGTTACCCAGGCTTTTACCCACAATCCAAAAACATAACTGTTAGGTTAATTGGTGTCTAGAAACGTTCCTTAGGTATCATTGTGTGTGTGTGCGCATGTGCATTGTTATTTGTCTCTGCGTTTTCCTGTAACGGTCTAGCAACCTATCCAGGGTGTACCCTGCCTTTCGCCCATAGATGGAGAGATAGGCACTAGCCCCACTGTGACCCTGACAGATGATTTGCATTTTCTGCTGCCTCAACATCTCAGTCTATCAGTGTTGATAGCTCTGCAGATCCCCTCATACATGCCAGGCAGCTTGCAATGACAGAATCATACCCCGACATCTTTGAAATTTCTCGATATGCCATGAATCAACTTCAAAACGCAGAAATCCTGTTATCCAAATTCCAAATATGTGCACATCTAAGATCATCCACTACTGTAAGGCATCCACCGTGTATCCGTCTGGACAGAAGGGGTTCCCCCTTAACCTGTCCTCCTGTAGGAAACATTTGATCAATTGCGTTTAGAGACCAGCTGACCAAATCCATTATTTATTTTGAAGTTTGGGAAGATATGTGAAGAGAGGCTTCAAAATAAGGCAAGGGCAGACAGTGGAGGGTGTGGGAGAAAGAGAAAGAGTTCCTCCTCCACCGAGAGCCAAGACAATGTGTTGTATTGTAATGTATTGTAATATCACAGTAATGTTAAAGTATACATCTGTTTTTGTACCCCTAATGCAAGCATCCTAATGCTTGTATTTTTATATATAAGATATGAAATTAGAGTAAGATGCTGTAGGTTTCACAGTATATTGTAATCATTACTGTGAAAGTCATCAAAAATGTATCCAATTATTTATTGTAAATTCACAGCCAAAAATAGTTCTCCCTGTCTCTTACTGTGTTTGTATGTTTTCTTGCAGCCATGCCAGGCTATGTTAAAACCTAATTTTCCATGTAACTGATCACAGTGATGTTACTGTATCTGTATCTGCTGGTGCATGATTAACGACACTGATATGTCTGTCAGTTTCAGACAGTATTCTTGTGCAGTATAGCCAAAACACATGCTGTTAGCTTTCCTTCTTTTTATTGGCTTCCTGTTCAATCTTAGATGAAGTGACTGACTAATCAGCTGCTTTTTCAGACACTCTGGTCAAAAGACAACAACTTCTATTTTTTCTGCATTAAAAAGCAAAAGGTTTAAGCAGAAAGTCATCCATCTTTTTATCTCTTCAAGACGTGCCTTTAGTCTATGTAATGGGTTAGTTTCATCAGGATTTATGGACATATACACATGCTTTACTAAAACTATATGCTTTAAAAGAAATTATTATTAAACATAATTGGCCATCTTGAGTTTAATAGTGAAACACAGATAAGAATCACCATTAGCATGATTATTAAATATGAAAGGAAACAATGGAGTGATTTGCTCACATAGATCATTCAGTGTTGGTCATCTGCCTTAGGTGAGCCCTGTGGAAGTGAACAGAGTAAAATGAACTGTTTGTCTTCTCTCAAAACAATTATGAAATGCTGAAATTATTCAAAGGTGAAATGCCGTTTATGCCATAGCTATACCAATAGCTGTGGCATTGCTTAAGTAATGAGTAAAAGCATTCTGTGACAGAGTAAATGGGACAGTTGGGAATACCAATGAGCTTTGCCATGATAGTATTAATGCTGGACAGACAAAATGAAGCAAAAATGGCAATTACTACCTTGGAGTTTGCCAGAATTTTAGTTTTTTTCAATTGCAGTTGTCATGGGCAAACATTTCAGTTCTCCATACTAATGCTTTCATACAACATTTTCCCATTTCTGCATTGGACAAGTTGTTTTTGTAAAACTGATAAGTATTAAACTTTACCTAGACTTCTGGAGGACATAAGGACCACTTTTCATCATTCTCATTCTATCTGCCTCTGTTGAGATCCGGAGCCTGTCTGCCACCTTTTCTCCAGCAGAGCGCGCCGTGGGTCTCCTGGGCTGGAGCCCTCTA
>JAUZNJ010033763.1:0-13013 GCA_034780135.1 Jordanella pulchra | reverse complement strand
ATGGTGGCAGTAGAACAGAATGAAACAATGTTCAGGGCTAAAGATCACTGTTTTATATTTTCAAAGAACTAAAATGTCTCTGTAGCTCTAGAAACCTTAGATCTGGCGAATAAACACTGTGATCTTATCTCATATGACTGAGCTAAAAGTGTGATTTTTAAATCATAAATAAAAATAAAACTGTAAATATAAAAAAAATCAGTTATGGTTTGTATCTCTCTCTACATTGTTTTCTTTTTTTTACCATACATTTATTTTATATTATATCTTTGGTACAGGGGCCATAAAAGGGGCAAGGATTGGTTCTGCAGGGGCACTGGCCCCTGTTGGTCTGTGTTTAGAACCGCCTCTGTGTGTGCACGCAAGGCGCTGGCAGCATCATGCAGGGGATCATTTCCCTCAGTATGGGGCAGATAAGCTAACAGCTGCAGTTAGTTTAAAAAATGTATAAAACAACTTACATTTTCGTCATACCATCAGAAACTCTCAAGCTGTTTTGTTAATTTCGTTATAACTTCTCTGTGGTTCACAGGCATCTTTTTTGTCACTACTTTGGCGGCTACCAGTAATTCATGTAGATTAAAGCTTTGAAGTGGCTTGCCTTAATAATTATGTAGAACACGGTGGGGATCATTTATTTTAACTGTGTGCTGTGATTTCATATGCAACACTTGTCGATTTCCCTTTCCCTCCCCTCAGCAGTGACATTGAGTTTGTGCCGTTCGCTCAGAACGAAGCTGTGAGGGAAGCTCCCGTATGGTGCTGCATTAATGCAACTGAAATATCTGTAGGGAACTGTTGGATTGTTTGATGAACTATATGGATTGGATTTATACTTCAACTTAATCATGAGTGTAGGATTCTGGTTTTTTGGAGGCTGATGAGGTACATGAATTTCTAGATTCTCCAAACAACTTTTTGCTTTGGAATATATTAGTATTTTAAACCCCCAAAACTTAATAAATCGCAATTTAAAACACTGTGAAATGTGTACTGTAAATGAAAAAAACTATTTTTACATGAATATGTACTATAATCTTTAAAAAGGCCTGCATGGTACGTTTGGAATATTTTAACTGAACATATTAACCTAGATGTGAGAAATAATCAACCTAGGTGTATATCAGTGCCTGTGTGTGGAATAATTCTCCAAATATCCAGGAGCAGTCGTTCATGCCGCTTCAGGGTCGTTGTGTTTTTCTTTTTTTTCTTTTTTTATGTCGCCTGTATTTCCCAGCGCGGCTGTTTTCTGCCAGAGCGCAGCAGCGCAGCGGCTCTTTTAGCGCTCCGAACCGCTCCCGAAAGGGTTAAATTAATCTCTTTCTCTAGCCTCTCTCAACACACACACACACACACATGAACACACATATACACAGGCTGCCACCGCCCCAGATAACAGAGGGGCGCCTCTCCCCAGCCAGCCAGCCTCCGCTAATCGCAGTGGCAGGAGGGGGGAGTGGAGTGCCGGCGGCCTCTCACAGCGCTGGGCTTTTTATTGACGCTGCCTGCCTGTGTGTGTCATCGCAGTGAGTGTGTGGGTATGCGCACGGATGTGCACGCTTGTGTGTGCGTGGCAGAGCGAGAGAGCTATAAAGAGGTGTGTGCGTGTCCCTCTCTGTCTGTGTGTGCGTTCCCTGCCAGCAGCGGAAAGCAGGGAGAGGCGGGGAAGTGGGAGGGTGGGTGGCGAGGTTATGAGCGGAACTCGACAGAGGCCGACAGACGAGAGAGAGAAGGAGGGGAGAGAGGTGGAGGAGGAGGGGGGCAGTCTTTCTTGTGCTGCGCTGAGAGCCGCCGCCGCTTCTCCTTCCTCTCAGATAAGCTTCGTTTGAAGGTTTTCATCTTTATCCTCTAATGAAAACCGACGCCGCTGTTCGGTGTTTCTGCCCTGCGCGTTTATGATCCCCCCCCCCCAAGGTCGGAATAAGACAAGTGTGACTGATCGCTTTGGTTAGTTTATGTCACGGTCAACCCCCCTCCCCGCTGATTGATCCCATCGATGAATTTAGCAGCCTTATTGATCCCAGCTTGATCTATATGGGTCCGCTCCTCTTATTGGAAGCTCTCCATCTCCTGCTCTCCCTCTATCTCTCGCTCTTCGACTCTCTTCTCGCGAGCGGCTGCCTTTGGCTCGGAGCCACGCTCGCCCTGCCGAGCCAGGCTGTAATTATCCCCGGTGAGGCCGCGCTAACGCAGCGTGGCGCGCCTGTGGGGAACCGGTTAGCCCTACACCATCGGTGGGGGCTCGAACCCATGCGTCTGTGTGTGTGTGTGTGTGTGTTGATGCTGCTCCAGAAGCTCTTATCGCAGCGATTTACAAGCCCTTCAATGAATATATATATATATATTTTAAACTAAAACATAAGAAGTCATTCCGATCTATCTTTAATCCAGGGTGCCTCATTAACGAACAAAACGGAATGGAGAAGTGCGCGTTTTGGTCTTTTAAAGAATGTGTTTTGCAAGCCATAAATCTATTGATCACGCGCTCGCGCCTGAACGTGCCCGAGAGTGTTCAGGCAAGTTTCTGTGTGTGAGTTGCAGTAAGCGATCCATAACGATCTGCAGGTGGATTGTGCTGATTAGTACCGGCTGCTGTGGACTGAGCTGCGTGCAAAGAGCTTCCTGCAATCTGAGCCTGCCGACCGAGAGCCTCTCTTTCTGTGTGTGTATGCACTGTGCTCGCTTGTGTGTTGGCAGGCAGCCCACTTTCTTTCTCTCCCTCTCCCTCTCTCTCTCTCTCTCTCTCTCTCTCTCCCTCTCCCTAAATGTGAGTCAGTCGGGGCCGTGCGGTTTTTGTCTCTGTTTTAAGCATATCTGACGAAACGTGCACTGAAGGTGCGTTTTGAACTTGCCATGCGAGCCTGTGGGTTTGCCAGACTTCTGCTTAAGCGTTTGAATGCAACAGCAGATGGCTGAATCGCAGAGACACTGCGTGTGACTCTGTCAGTGTGTTTCTGTGTTTTCACGATTATACTGGCTTTTAAAAAACGCGCACAGTGCGTATACATGAAGCCTTGGCAATATAATGTTAGTAAAAATAACGGGATCAATACTTTTTGAGCGCGTTTAAAGGCAGTGCGAACGTTTTTAGACTCATGGTGGGAGGCTTTTTCTGGAGAGACAGGGCAGCTTGAGGAAAAGATGGTTGCCCTGGTATGAATATAAGCCTTTGTTCGCCATGTTCTGGAGGTAGCATCGTGGTGTGAAGATGGGTTTTCTGTTATATAAAGATAAATGCTCCGATCAGATAGGACCTGTGTTTTGAGCTGTTTGGCCTGCTTGGAAAAAATGTGGTTGTAAACTAATTGCACATTGCAACGTTACATTCCCCACTATGGAGCACGGCGGTGGCAGGATCATGACCTGGAGATTGTTTTCAGTTGAGAGGAGGGAGCTGGTTCCAACTTTCTCCAAATCTCACTGGGAAAATGTGATTTGAACCCATGAGCTAATTTTCTATAACGGTTTTAGATTTTATTTACATGTGGGAGTCCTCTTTTTTCTGTTTTTTTTTTTTTTTTACTTTATCTATAAATTACTGTCCCAAAATGGCAACAAGAAGATACAATCTTTGTTTTTAAACAAGTTTCTCAGTCACTAGTAAACAAGTGTGAGCGTTTTCAAAACCACATGCCATTCAGGGTCTGGCTTTCTAAACCACAGAGTTCACACACGGCCATAAAACCACGGCATGGTCATTAAAAAAAAGAAGTCTGGACTGGCTCACTAAGCCTGTTTCTGTAACCTACCCCGCCCCCCCACCCCGGTACACACTCTTAGCAAAAGTTTTTCTTGTCTCTTTTTTCCTTCTCTGTCTCCTAAAGCTACACTGGTGTGCTTTTCTGACAGAAATCTGGTTTGCCCCTTGGTTTCTCAAAGCAATATTCATCTTAATCCATTTTTCCGTGAGTGATGGAAAGGGCCGCCTGGCTTCAACACCCTTAGAGGCTGAGCAGAAGGGAGAGAAATGAAGAAAAGACCTGATGTGTGCTGTTACTTTTTTTCCACCCGCCTCTGACCTTTTTGCATGATTATAGGTGGGTCATTAGCAGGAATTTGTTTAAATGCTCAGGGCTGCTTTCAGTCATTACTCGAAGGAATGTATCCTTGTTGGACTTTGTGTTTGTATTGATTTGTTGTTGTTTATTTCTTTAGAATAAAAGTCACAAGGGGAGAGACATGTTTGATTTGGGTTTGGGTGCACTATTTGAAGAGCTGCAGGCTTGAGTCCACCTACTGAAGTGTGGATTGAAAAATGTTTTGGACATTTTTTATGTTTGTTTTTTTTGTTTTTTTAACAGAAGTTAGTGCTTGGTCTCCACTTGAGCGTTAATATGTGCTCGGTTGCTCGAAAACGTAAATGTTCCAATCAGGGTACTGGTTTCAGGCGACATGCTGGATCTCAGGACTTGCTGATAGCCTGAATGGTCTTTAAGTCAAAAATAAAAGGTGAACTTGCATCTTGTTTTGTTTTGTTTTACAAAATGTAATTAATTTCAAATGTTTGGTAATTGGGTCCAGCATGTTGTGCTCTGCCTCAGTCTGAATTAAAATAATTTAGGTTCGGAGAGTGCAGCATCTCTTGATCTTATTAGCATGGATTTTTTTCCCATCTGCAGTGGAGTTCAAACTTGTATTTTTTTTTCTTGCAACAATGAACGGTGTTGACTGAAAATGGCTCTTTGGATTATCTCCATGTCGGTGATAGGATTTCCACTGGAGAGTTGCATCTGATTTTAATTTGGTTTTGCCTCAGGGTCTTGGGTAAAAAAAAAGATAAAAAAATATAAGAATTTTAAGGCCTTTGCTTATAGTTTTTTTCTCCCTGGCCTTGTAAAGGGGCTTCTCTAGAATATCTACTTATTTTGATTTAATCACAGTGAAAATCAGCCATCTGAAAATATTTTTCATTGGGCTCCTCTCGGTGCATCAGCAGAGGAGTTTGCAGTGGGATCACACCTTCTGTAGGTACTGTCCAAAGACAGTTTTCTGTTTCGTGTTTTTTTTTTCTCCCGCTGTTCTCTTTGTGGTGGGAACCCCTGCTGTGTAAGTGGTCCACTGCAGTCAGTGGAGCTAAAGTCACTCTGAAAGCTGCTTGAGTATCTGATCAAAGTAAGAATGAGAAGTCATACCAGCAAATAGGCTTTTCCTTCGACCTGGCTGTCAAACAAAACTTAATAGCATAAACTTTGCAACAAAGATTGTACAATGTTTCTGGTCACATGTTTCCTGATGTTTAACGGATATTAACACTAATTGCACATTTTTGCAATTAATTTTGTTTCTTAAAGTGACCTGTGGAAGTATTCAATACTCTTAAGCCTCTTTACCACTGAAATTAGCAGGTTAACGAACATTTTTTGAACACGGGTCGACCTGCTAACAATCGGCATTGGCTCTTTCCATTGGCAAAAAAGCTAGGTCCAACGCCTGCAGGCAAGCTGCATGGCCTCTATCCCCCCACTGTTGCATGTCTGCTGGTGCCATCCCAGTAAGTTAGCGCTGATGATGTCAGTGTGACAGAACTGTGGAAAGTAGACAATGGAGTAGCATTGAAGAGAGCCACCAGTGCATAGCAAGTGCGCTTTATTGTTCTTTCTTTTTTTCCCTTTTAATCTCTATCACCAGAGCTGCGCCATGTTTATTGAATGTAAGCAAAGTTGTTTTGGCTTGTTGGATCAGATGCTACTGGCATGGTATGTTGACGTCCGTATGTTGTGCTCAGTGGTATCGCTCAAATTACCGGGTCGACCCGGGTCTGATGTTCCCACTGTATGCCGATTGGAACCAAGCTTTTTGAATGTGATTGTGTATCCTGCCGAGTTGACATGGGTCAGTGAGCCATTCCCAGTGCCACTGAAAGCCAACTGTTCCCAGGTTTAAATTGGTTTTCCAGTCAGTGGGAAAGGATAGTAAGAAATGTTTTAGAGTTTTTTTCCATCATAGACACAAACTACAACATATTGTATTTGTATTTTAAGTGTTCGATCAACAGAAAGAAGGAAAAATATTGTTGTTTAGCAGCAAAACCTAGATACAATTCATCCTGACTAGTTTTAGAGTCTAGCAGAATCATTTATCCTATAAGCAAACCATCGCCTGTCATACAAATCTATAGAGCACATCACTTGTAATACACCATCCCCAATATGAAACATAGTGTTGGCAGCATCATGCTGTGGTGTTGCTTTGCTTTAGTACCAAAAGGGAAGCTCTATAAGACAGCACAGGAAAAAAATAAGTAAAAAAACCCCTAGAAAACTACTTGAAGAGTGCAGAGCTTTGCCACGCAGCAAATTTTGTCCCAAATCACAACTTACGCCTATAGCTAAAACTTGCACATCATCTGCATCATTACCAAATTTAAATGAATTGTTCCTGGGCATGAGGCAAACCTCTGGTTAAAAAAAAAAAAAATCCATAAAATCCATTCATAAGTTTTCTATTAATTCTGCTACCTAACCAACAACATTCCCTTTTTTGCTTTTTTTCTTCAGTAAAATACTTCTGGACTTTTTGAGTCTGATGCTGAGACTGTCAAAAGTCACTGCTGCCACCCTCTGGTTTTGTAGGGAACTGCTTGTTCTGCCAAATATTCCTATCTCACAATGTTCGAAAAATTAAAAAACAAAATCCTGTATCCAGATTATGATCTGGATTATCACCAAAATTGAATGGCTTGTTCATTGGCATGAGGGACACCTCTGATAAAAACTTAGTTGAAATCCATTCATAACGTTTCAAGTTATCCTGTTGACAGACACACACACATGACGAGACACACATATACAAGACAAAGACCTAATAAAATGTATTAGATCAAGGAATTATTCATTTTTTTAAATGACCTATTCAAATCAGGGTTTAAAACCATTTAAGAATAAAATATTTGACCATAGAAACTGCCCCAATCTAACTGCATTTGGGCCATTTTGCAAGGAAGCACTGCCAAAATTGTTACTTTCTAGATCTGTAATGATGAAAATATTCTAATCTTGCCTTTGTCACCGAGGTTATCCTGTGTACAGGATAACTTGGAACGTTCTGAACAGATTTTAATGAAATTTTTACCAAAGGTGCACCTCAGTCCAAGGAACAATCCATTAAATTTCGGTGATGAGTTGCATCATAATCCAGATGCAGGATTTTTTTTTAATATTCTTTAACATTATTTTGCAGAACAAGCAGTTCCTCCCTAAACCAAAGAGGGGAAACAGTGGCTATTGAAAGCCTCAGCATTGGAATCAAAAAGTCCAGAAGTAGTATTTTGAAGACAAAAACAGGAAAGGTGAGCCATGCCTTACTGGAAGTCTCGATCTGCTGACCAAAGAAGAAAGCAGAGCGAATAAAGAAGGTGAACAGAACAAACACCAGAGGCTGCAGAAACCTGCTGTGTCTTATTTATAAAACTATGAAAGGATTTTAAAGAAATGTTTACCAGAGGTTTGCCTCATGCCACAAGGAACAATTCATTAAAATTTGGTAATAATCCAGATCATGTGTGAGTTTAGCTATAGGTGTAAGTCACAATTTTGGGCAAAATTTGCGCTTGATGGAGGTCTGTACTCTCAGAGTGTCTTTCTAGTCTGTTGGTGTAATGACCAAAATGTGCAAAAATATAAAGGGAATGAATAATTTGGTATGGCAATGAATATCTAAATTGTGAATGGAATTTCTTCTTTTTTTTTTTCAACCAAGCCATTGTAAGAGCATTGACCTGCAGTGTGAATTTATAGTCCTCCTCTCGATATTGTGGTTTAGCAGCTGTGGTCAAAGCAACCAACTCTCACTGATGAAAGGTGAGGAGAGGGTGGAGCTGAGCTGAGCAAACATGCCCGCTAATTCACCCTGAATTTGTTTAGGTTTTAGAGAGTTTTTCTTCCAATCTGTGTGTCAGAAACTCCACGCAGTTTTTTTTTTTTTTTTTTTTTTTTTTTTTTTTTTTTTTTTTTTTTTATTGCTGCAGAGAGGAAAAAAGAGGAGCTTTTGTTTTGCATGCAGGCGGACGCCCATCCTGCTACCTTTTTCACCAAAAGCGGAAGCCCTGAGCTCCATTTCCATTGACCTCCTAATCCAAACTTCTGGACATCTTGGCCTTCGAGATGAGCTTAGCTTTTTTTTTTAAATGCATCCATATGCGAGTGCTCTGCAAGCTTTGTGTTTATTTGTGTATGACTGTCTGGTTTGACTCCCACTTTCAGCAGCTGCGGCAAATGCAGCCAGACCTTCTATTGCCAAGGCTCCCTCTTACTCCTACTCTGCTTCTGTCTGCCTCCAACGGCTGTCTGTCTGTCTTTCTGTCGGCCTTCTTTCTTTCTCTATTTTCCTGTCCACACAACTAACCCCCCACCCCCCACCCACCCCCAATCTCTCCTACACACAGATACACATGCAGGCACATGATGCACACACCTCAGGCTTGATATTCATAGCCTCCTCCTCCTTTGCTTGACATGGGAGCTTTAACAGATGTGCCCCAGCCTTGAGCTGCCTCCCCCTCTGTCCCTCTCACTCCCTCTGTGTCTCTTGTGTTTCACAGAGATATCTTTAGGCTTGGAAAAAAAAGAAGGGAGAAATAAACAAAAATTGATTTGCAATCTATTCCCATAGTGTCTACTGAAAAGGCTGAATGAATGGAATGAAAAATGGCTGGAAAACTGTGATGGGATTAAAGAGTTTAGTTATGAAGCCTAATGAGGTTCGGACAAAGAAAAACAGTTGATTTACTTACTTGGATATTAACATTATGAATAAATTGCCTTGATTAGAGCAGCTAGCTGCAATGATCTGTTGCATATACGGAGCCAGCCTGAAGCATAAGTGAACAGATCTGCTGCTAAGGACCTCCATGCCATCAAGGGGCACCTAAGAGCACTTTTGCTCATATGTTTATACCCTCTTTCTGTAGGTGGAGCATAGCTGGAGGCAGAAAGATTCCCACAAGCACTCTAACAACATAATCTTGCAAGTTTTGTTAGCTAGCTTTCTTTGCTTTTACAAATGACTCCAGAAAATCAGATTTTAACTGATATCTTAGTTCTTTTACTTTCCATGACTGGGATTGTTACTTTAAAAGCTAACTTTAATGGAAGAACCAGATTGGTTGATCCTTACACACTCACTTTGTTGGAGTTACATTTTGTGAAAAATAAACTTCAAGTCGACAGGATCTGCATTAAATGAGTGTAAAATACATCTATCACCTGAATTAAATGCTTTGAAAACAACCTCCCCAATCTTATTATTTTAGATATTAGTTCATCTATTAAAATATTGGGAAGATTTTTATCTTTTTTGGTAATGAATCCATTTCAGATTCAGAAAGATGTAGAAGCAGACAGGAGGTGATCAGTGCATGTAAAAATGGGTGCAGAAGGATTGAGTGGAGAACCATACAGCTTATAGCCTTGTAGAGTAGAACAAATGACAGGCAAACTAAAAGGGCTAATCACAAGAAATATGCTGCAGCTGAGGTAGAAAGAAAGGCAGAGCAGCTGAGGAAGGTGTACTAATTAAAACAGAGGGAGCTGAACTGGGATGCACAGAAACCCAGGGGACAATCTGAAATCTTTCAGAAATGGTTCAATAAGAACAAAAAGCACAATAATAACAAAAAAATTAAACATAAAGCATGAACTCATAACGCAATGCCTTCACAGCAATGAGGACAGAAATAATAAAGGGGTAAATAACTTCAAATAACAGATGGACATTATATGAACCAAACTCTTAAGAATAAAAAAAACCCTAAATTCGGATTTCAAAATCCATTTTTTACTCGAGGAAAAATAATTCAAACCAAAATATATGCCTATTTTCTGTACAGTATTAACAATCAGTTTATAGTGGGTTCTCTTTTTTTATGAATCACTGCATTAATGCAGCATGGCATGGAGGTGATCAGACTGCTTAAAGAAGCCTAAGTTGCTTTGGTAGCAGCTTTGAATCCCTCTGCATTACAGAGTCTGGTCTCTCTTATATTCCTCTTGATGCTCCGTTTATTCTCTGCAGGATTTTAGTCGATCAATTTGCTGTTCACTTAAGCACAATGTTACCTTCGCCATTATAGAGGGTAGTACTTTTGTCAGTGGGGGCAGGTTGAAAAATAAAATCAGCATCTCTGTGTCAGTTATCATCGGGGAGGCGTCAAGTGCTCCTGAATGTCGTTTTCCGCAGCAGAAGGTGGGGTGGCTCTCCATATCAGCCTGGGAAACTGGAATCCAAGCTGCCCGGATTCTGTGCGTGACATTTCTTCCAGAACCCTGAACCTGGATTTCTAAACATAAAGCCAGCTTTATTTGAATCCGAGAATAGCTATTAGATCCAGTCCTTTGTTAATAGTCCAGGTAAGATTTTAGGGTTTCTGAATCCCTCTTCATACTTTTATTTTCTAAGAGCTCCGACTACAGTTGGTATCCGTAGTTTAAGAATCACATATTTCTAATTTTCGTGGCGCATTACTTAAATTATCTGAGAAACTGTATTATGATGGTAATTGGTCTTTTACCTATTGAATCGATACAATTTATTAATTCCACTTTTAACATTCAATTACCGAAGTTAATTAACTTTTCTATGATGTTCTAATCAACTGAAACGGAGCGGGGATATAAATTCAGGCCCCAAATCAAATTCTTGGAGCCCAATACATTTATGTCAAAACGTCGCCCAAAATATACATGGATCAAAAAACCCAATTTTTAGCAGCTTTCTAACGTCAAGTCATATTTATTGTTTAGTTTATATTTCCCTCTAAATGATCCATTTGCCTCATTTGCCTCCTAATGTGTTTTTAAACACTGCCTTGTGCTCTTTAGGAGTTTCAGCGGAGCCTTCTATGTGTGTGCGTTTCTCTCCGAGAATGAGTTTGTGTGTGTCTCCGTGTGCGCGCGCAGCCAGTGCCGTGCGCTGAAGGCTTATGGTAATTGCGGTCTCCCGACTGGCCTTCTGGGTAGAGTCTGCGCGAGTGGGAGTGGAAGCGAGTCGCTCCGTCTCGGCAGCGTTCATCCATTCTCTCTCGCTCTGTGTGTGTGCGGCACTCCCCGTAATCACACAGCTCTGTGTGCGTCCTCGGTGCGAACCGAGGGGCTCCTGACACGGGCTGTTCTCCCGACTCTGGAAGAGAGAAGAGAATCGCGGGAACAAGCTGAAAGAAAATCAGAAACTACACGGGATAAATTGTCTCCAAAGCCCTTCCTTTTTTTGTCGTCGCACGGATTCCGCTGTTGGAAGCAGAGAGGTGGGGGGGCGCGGTGAGGAGCGGAGCGACGCAGAGCGGGAGGAAAAGGGGCTTTTTCCGAGCACGGCATGCTCCGCTCAGACCCAACATGGCGCTGCAGCGAGGTACGGACGAGCTGATTTAATTCCTCCGCTACTTATTTCACCACCTGTATTCTGCAAGGGTCTTGGACCGAACCGCTTTTATCTTTATGACTCGTCGGACCCTCTTGAGGATTTTTTTCAGGACCCCCCCTCCCTTTCTCTTTCTTTCGGCGCAGGATCTTTGTGTAGCTCCATGGAAGCTCCTAAAAAGTGCGCTTTAAATAGAGACTAAAGGATGAGAGTCGGTTGTAGACAATAGAACAAACACAGAGAGACTTATTTATGAGATTAGTTCCGTTTCGTGACAAGTGGATAACCTGTTAGACACTTTTTATTTTTTCCTTGTCTCCTTCTGGTCGGGATCGTCTGTCTCCAGCAGATTGGACAGTAACCGGGGCCAGTCTGCGTACGTCCACGCTCTGGGAAAAAACAGGATAGAAGAATTGAATCAAACTCTACGGAACTTGCACCATTTAACCAGGTGAGCCAAAAACAAAAGACTACTCTGAATGTGTTTTATTTCCTCATCAGCATATGTGAAATCCCCCTTTCTCCGGGGCCCCGGAAAAAACGTGCTATGTGCTTTATAATTGTCCCCAATAACGGTTTGGCTGCTTTACATGATTCGATGTGATTTTCATAGTGAAAAGAACAACAACAAAAAAAAAAACTGTCTTGATCCCGATCGCGGTATTGTGCGCAGCGACTGTGGGAGAGGATCGGACCACTTCTAAGAATAGCGCATAGGGTGGTCTTTGTGCGTTTCGGCGGGGCAGCGGCATGTGGTTGATAAACAACACGCACATACAGCAGCGATCGCAGCGTCCTGTCAGCCCGATGGAGGTGAGAAGGACGTCCCAGAGATGAGCGAACTTGAAAGTGGCGCCGTCCTTGGGTTGGTGTTGGTTGTAGCGGTGCCTGCTCGGGATTTTCGCACCCCGTTGTGTTTGTGTGAGTGCGCGTGAAAGGCTGTCTGTGAGGGGGCTGACGCGCGTGTTTGTGCGCGCACACGGAGCTTCTGCGCTATACAAGGTTACAGGAATCCAGCCTCGCCCTGAAGCAAAAGGCGAAGCAGCGCTGCTCCGTTGAGACAGTCCGGTTCAGTTGGAGGGCATCCCCTTTCTGTGCGCCCCCCGCTGCTGCTGCCGCGCGGTGAGGAAAGGCTTTGTTTGGAGAGATCGGACCCTCATCAGTCCCAAAGGCATGTGGAGTTGTGCACCGCTCACCTTCCTGTCTTTTAGAAGTTGATGGAAACCTCTCTGGCTTCGAGCCACCCCCCTCTCAGCGTGTCTCGCAGGTGTTCTCGGGTCTGACTTTTTACGCTGCAGCTTGTTGTTTCTCCTCCCTTCCTTTCCGCACGCAGTCTCTCCCTGCGTGGAGGATTAATGGACACCCCTTATTCTCCACAGGATCCCCGGAGCTCCGTTACGCGTTCCTCTTTATATCCAAACAACCTACTTTCCAGCCATTTATCACTGCCACCGTAATTTCCCTAATTGCTTGGCGAGTTTCGCGTAGTTTCCAAAACCAGCCAGGTTTTATTTTATCCATTTATTTGTCGCTGTAGAGCACATCTCGCTGCCTGAAGTTGCCGTTTAATTGAAATGAGAGCCGCAGGGCTTGTTGGATACGTTCCAATCTAAGAGTTTAAATTTCATCTGCAGGCTAGGCAGGCTGCTTTTTGATGACAT
>JAUZNJ010033762.1:0-13015 GCA_034780135.1 Jordanella pulchra | reverse complement strand
GATGAAAGAGAACATATCCAGTTAGTCACAGTAAGAGAAACAGGGCTACACTGAAAAACAGGCCAAGCTCAAGCAAACAACTGTGCTGATGAAATAAAAACAGAGAGCAAAAAGTTAAGGGTTGAACTTAAAAATACTGCAGAATGGGAGAATAGGAATCGAACCAAGCAGATAGAATGATGAAAAGTGGTCCCTATGTCCTCCAGAAGTCTAATCTTATAGCAGCATAACTATAGAGATATTCAGGATAACCTAACTATTCTGGATGAGGTCTGAGAGAGGTAGAGCCATAATAGGACCAAGGTAGAACTAAGGAGAAACGTCCTGTTCTGGACTGAAATCTCCCCCCGCCAGACTGGGCTGTTAGCACTCTACCTCCACCTACCTCTCTACTCACCCAGTGACGGAGCAAACATCACTTTATTTTAACTATAAGCTTTATCAAAGAGGAAGGTTTTAAGACTGGGCTTAAATATAGACAGGATGTCTGCCTCACGGACTAAAACTGGTAGTTGTTTCCACGGTAGAGGAGCCTGATAACTGAAAGATCTGCCTCCCACTCTACATTTAGAAATTCTAGGAACCACAAGTAAACCTGCAGACTGAGAGCGAAGTGCTCTGTTAGGAACATAAGCAGAGTTGTAGTTTCTTTGTGGTAACAGATTTAACCTTAAACTTCTAATTCATTGTGACAGTTTGAGGAGAATCAAGCAGAATCAAGTCTCTCCTGTTTTCGTTTTGGTGTTTAAAAAATAATAAAAAAAATAGCTCTTCCTTCTTGTGGTATTTTTATGCTGAAGTCCTATGCAGGTGGTGTAGAATTTCTACCAGGGGTTCTGAATGTCAATAGATGAGGGGGCTTCTGAAAAATACAAGGTTCTGTAATATTACTTAAAAAATTATAAAGAACTGTACTATTAGAAAATTTAACCTCGGAATCCTTATATACTCCTACATGCATATACTTTTAAATACTTACGTTTTTTAAAAAAATGAGCACTTCAGTACTTTAACTTCAGATGACTTTTGTAGTTTTCACTTGTAGTTGAGTAAGATTTCACCATGAGTATCAATACTTTTACTCATGTAGCTACTATAGTTGAGTATCTCGTCGAGCACTAATTTTAATAGAATGTCTATTTATGAAAAGAAAAATCTTGATTTCCATGAATAAAAAGCCAAATTAGTTCCACACTGACCCTTTAAAGTCAAGGTACGTTTTTCTTTCAATGTTTAAAGTGGAAATTAAACAGTCAACTAAACTAACTTAATTTGCTAGATTGAGTCTTACTATTATCAATAGTTATATTACTATTGGAAAGAAAATATTACAGTAGCCCTGTTTGTAATGTTTTGACAAGGCAAAACCATCTTGTAGTACTCTAAGTGGTGATGTCACAGACTTGCTTGGTTCTGTTGATGCCAGTTGAATGCATTTGTAAGACCAACTTCACCTCACAACCATAAAACACTTAAGAAATTTGGTTTGATAGAAGACATAGCCGAAAGGACACTAAACCATCTGAATCCCATTTCTTATGCTTTCAAGCCAGTTCGCCGTGTGACTCAAGCTCTGGAAAGGAAAGAAGAGGGAGCTGTGGATTGGTTATGGAGATTATGTAGAGCAGTAGACCTTTGAGTCTGGCAAGTTAGTGGTCCATCTACTGACTGACCAAATACGCTTTTTATAGCTCAGACAGTGGCTGTCAGGATGAACTAATCTCTGCAGCACAAAGACCCTTAGCCGGAGGTCACCATAGCTTGTTCAAACTTCCCAAAAAATTGTCCATATATTGCCGATTCCCTGTTTCCACAGTAGGGAGTCAGGTTATTTTAAGACCTGTGCCATCCTTCCTCATCCTGCGGCTTTATTCTTGAAAATGCACTTCTAATGCTTCTGCTCAGATGTCCTTCAGGGACAGCATGGCAATCTCCAAAACATCCGTCTCTCGGAAGAGTAATCTCAATATGCAAACACTGGTAATGCACAATTCGCTCTGGATTATGTGGCCAATGTTAGCCTCCTGACTGCAGATGGACTCCATCACCATGGGCATCGGTGAACAGCAGCCACACCTTCACCAGGTAATGTTGCTCAAAACACATGTATTGGCTCAAACCTGCCTCTTCTTTCCTCACCACGGCCCGAGACACCTGCCAAATGAGCTCTACTCTAAAGCATAAGCAATGTCTTTGGACATTCAAGTGTCCTTTTAGCTTTGTTTTAAGCCATTACACCAAATTTCTTAAGCGTTTTTCTTTTATACATTTGTATCTTCTATTTTGCAATATAATTATTAATAATAGTAAGAAAATCTTGTAAATTAAGTTTGTTTGGTTAATCATTTCGTTTCCGCTACATAACCACCTGTAAATGGCACTGATCACCACAGGACAGTTCCTAATGTTTGATGCAAACTTTACAAGAACCAAAAAATTCCTCCGTGTTTTCGAGGTTGAAAGAACAAGAAAAAAAGTTTGTTTTGCAGTTAAAATTAAGTGTCAAGACAAAAAGACCCACTAGACCTGAATGAGAGTCCAAACCAAAGGCACATAAGTCAGATCAAGTCATAGCATCACATCTGGTTGAATTGGGCTGGACAGACCACTCACAACTCTCTGTAACTGTGCCTGTGTAGAGTAGACCACTGGTCAACCTTGCCAGTGGCGGCAAAATGGCCAAGAAAATCGATAAAGTGAACATTTATGTCTTTGTGAGATGGGTCTGTCAAGTGTATAGACTGGGGATCACCAACTGGAGGTTTCTGACCTCTGAGAAGATTTTATCTGGACCGCTGAACATTTTATATTGCAAGATTTTATATTGCAACAAGAATTTTCATCAGGCACAGCTTGGACAGCCTAGCTGGGGGTCTTCAGATGTTCTCCACAAACTCATACAATCACGTTAGACTTATGGTCTGTTTACGCTCCAAGATAAAAAGTGGGTGCGACAGAAGCCTGCTGTTAAATCTCGTAGCATTTCAGATTGCTTGTTCAAATATTAGAAAGGTGGACGATAAGAACGAGAGATTTAAAGACGAGTGGACAAACAAATATGTGTTGTTCTCTAAGGACGAGCTGCTACTCTGAGTCTATAGTTACTTCAAAGACAAACTCCACTGTGATTCTAAGCATGAAAAGTTTGAGGAAACTTAACAAGGATCTGAGGTAAGAACCATGAAAATAAAAAAAACCCAATTTCTGTTAAATGAATCGTGCTTTCTGAGCTCTAAGCCTGGACATGTTTTCAACTAATTGTCGCTGCAACCGGATTGAATTCAAGTAAAAAATAAATATACTGAACCAAGGTTGTATTTCATAAGTCATTTAGACTTTTATGATTTTTCTTTTTGCTCTTAAATTTAGCAAAAGATGAAATGTTTTCTCTTAATGAAAATGCTCTTTAAAGATCATGAAGTGAGGTATGTTTTTAAGATGTATGTAATCCATTTTCTATAATATACTGCAACCAAGACAGCATCAAAAAGTGTAATATATAATAAGATATAACAAAAATAATAAAGTTGCCTCAGTAGTTGTTATGCTTTTCCAATGATCCATATGTTTGTGCAAAATCCATTGGTTACAGGCCCCATAGAGGGAGTGAGATGAGGTTTCAGACCATCCTGAATTTAATTGAATACCCCTGGTATAGACATTAATAGCTGAAAACAGCTGATATTATCCCCTTCCCCCAGAAAAAGACTCTTTCTTTAATTCATGTTAGTTTGTCTGCATCCTGAGGTGTGAGGTAAAATCTGCTTTCCTAAATTGCATAACCAGTTTTAAAAGATAAAGAAAAATAAAAATAGAGAAGAAAATCATTAAAAGTTAGAAGGGAAAGAAATGGTAATAAGCTGCATATTGGGAGGATGACTCATTCAGGGAGCTGCAAGGAATTCTCAGCGTCTACTCTTTCTATTTTGACCCTTTCTAACTAAAGGGATGAGCTCCTGGATGACATTTTTGTCTGAACATCCATCGATATAGTAGAAAATATTGAGCAATATCTAAGCAAAGGAGAAACATAGACATATCCACTATCCATCAAATGCTGGAGCAACTTCGTGTCAATTTGATTACACTCAAATTTTTTCTTGTTAGGGAGGAAGAAACATGTGCATCTTCTAAAAGCAAGAAAAGACGATCAATTCACAGACACTGTTTGATACATATGTATTCAAAATTAATGCAGGATTAAAAGGCGACTTGGAAGTGAACAAGTGTTTAGCACAGCTGCAGCACCGTCTGGTCATGATGGATGAGGAGGGATAGATGTGGTGGTGGGGGGCTGCTGTGGAGGAGAGTGAAGACATGGTCGATGCCACCTGCTCAGCTGAGCTGGTCACGGTGTATTCTGAAACACCTGCTACAACAAACACTCATCCTCATCTTGCCATATGCAGCATGGACAATGCATTGAATCCCATTGACATCAAATGATTTTTTGTCATTTTTAACACTTTCCATGTCCAAACCATGGAAGGAAGGAGCAGCTAAAGGTCCTAAATTAAAAAAATGAAGGTTCTCACTCTGATTCCAAAATATGAGCACACACATACACAGGCGTGTTTCCTTTACACTAGTGACCATTGAGGTAATCTTTCTAGAAGCATTTCTTTGGCCTGTAGCCTCTCCTTTTCATTTGGTGTTGCTCAACATCAGGCATTGAGTATTTAGTTAAAAAGAGAAACAGATTACTGGAAAATGGAAAAGGATTTTCCTACTTTGTTCACACATGTAAAGTGCTTTGAGATGACATCAGTGCTATACAGATAAAAATGAACTGAATTAAATTGAATTGAACATAAATTAGCAGGACAGAACTATATCTCTGTTGTTTTTTCATCAACGGGTATGTTGAAGTTGTTTGGCTGTGATCAAGGTCACTGTAGCACAGATGGTTCCCCTACAAGGGGCAGGTTTTCTTTAAGCAGTTTCTCTCATCTTATCATGGTTTAACCTGATGCATTAATACCAGAGAGGATTCTGCTTGATTTGAATTTTACTGCAAAAGACATCAGGGACTGGGAGGTCTAACATATTTCATTCATCTTAACCTAATAGGTTTCTGTTTTATATTATCCAGGGCTGGAAGATATGACTAAAATTTATATCAATGATACATTTTGATATTGATATTGAAAAATTGAAAGCCTTAGAAAGACGGCCAATAATGCCCACAACAGATATCTATACAAATGTTTGACAAATATTTTGCAATGTTTATGAAAATCCACCAATATAGGATTTAAGAAATTAACTTTGAAAACAAAAATATGTAAAACTACATGAAAACCTGGAACATTAGTCAGTGACAAATGCTGTATTTATAGACTATGATATTGAAATATCAGAAATGTGTGTAAAAGTCATATCACCAATATTGAATTAAACTTCTACAAAAAAAACAACTGCTGAAATATAATGAAGTACTGCCTTTTTTCAAATTCAACATTTTAAAAAAACTATATGTTGGCTTTTATGTTATGAAAAGATATAGCTTATCAATCGGTTGTCAATCAATAAGATTAACCAACTTTAGATTGATCAGTTCATTAATAACTTGCATACCTGCACATAATAATAAAACTTTTCAACCATATTATAGTGTCATGTTGGATTTTAAACTCTTTGCCCACATGCAGAACATCAAGACAGGAGAGTGAGAGTCAGTAAACGGAATTTATTAATGTAACAATGAACAACAGGAATGCAACGAAAGCCAGGTCCTGGGAAACTGGCTGGGACAGGAAACAGACTGTCACTGAGGAGGGAGAGCAGAGTGCTGAGTTCAGGTGGAGTGGGAGACTGGAGACGCAGGAGCGGATGAGGTTTAATCTTACTGTTAGTTGGATGATTCTGAGTTTAGGAGGGAGGTTGTGGATGTCTGGGGTCCGAGCCTCTCTTGTGGGTCCAGGAGCAATGGGGGAGTGCGGCGGGGAACGGACAGGTCGGCTCAGGTTCGACGGAGACACAGAGGAGTGATTTAGTTGCCAGTCGTGTGAACCAGGAGATACTTGATAACAATGGAGAGATGGATCTAGGAGCTCGGGCAACCAGTGGGTAAAATCCACGCTGCACGAGGAGGGCTCTGAGAACAGGAAGACAGCCAGGGTCTGATCGGTGAATCCAGGATTTCCAAAGGATCACCTAAAGGCAGCAGGGAAACAGAGAATTTAAATTACTGGAAAGCACAAGAAAACGATGAGAAACGCAGAGACAAGCTCTGGAGGCTCTGTGATACCAATTGCTGGCAAACACTCAGCACCGAGGGACTGGCGGCTCACTCCTTTAGTACACCGGCTGATGAGGCTTGATGGAGAACAGCTGTGCCCCTGGGAACTGCACCGCACTCCATCCAGGACCTGGCGCCATCTGGTGGTGGAAGAGGGAACAAGGCACACAGGGAAAATAACCCACAAAAGAAGACAGCAAACCCCGGATCATGATATATAGACAATAATGATTAGTATATAAGCCTATTTAATATCAAGTGACAGGATTATGTGTAAATCACACCTTAACTTTAGTTGTCTCATTACGTCTTACAATTGAACATGCTAATGTTCAGCATGGAAACATATTTTTTAATATTAATCTGACCATAAAAACAGTTACATAAACAAGCAGCATCCCGATTTCATTCCTTAAAATGAAAATGGTGATGCATTGAGTGGGTGTGAGCGCAGCTGTTTCATGAAAGGTTTGACAATAGGTTTTTAAAAAAGTAAGTACTAAACAAAATCAGCATAACAGTTCAAATTTAATGTTTTTTTTTCTCCAGTAAACCTGTTTCCAATTCAATTCAAAAGTACCTTATTTATCCCTAATGGAAACTACATGTTGTAGTAACTCATATATTTTTGTTTTCTCTTAACCAGGTGCAGTAGGTGTTGATAGTCGTAGGCAGGAAGTCTGTCTGTCACAGGACTTGAGTGTAACTCAAAGAACCCCTACGTTCTTTAATATGATACACAATTAAGCAGTATGAAAGAAAAATGCATTCTTTGAATTAGTAGTTTACAAAATCTGGTTTTCCATCCCTCAAATCATTTTTACTCTATTTAACTCATAGAGGTTTGAGCTATTAAGTCAGTTCGTTTGTCAATTCTTCCCAACTCTTTGATTGTGGGAGCTTTTTTAAAATATTCACCCAAACGTGATCATTAGCTCTAATGAACTTCTATGGGTTTCACGTTTTTTGCACACACAAGCGAAAAGAGCAAGGCTGCTAACGAGTTTGCCTGCATTGTCAGGAAGGAAGGAGATTTTCTGCCGCTGCATGTGTGGCTGTGTGGTCATCGTCGACTGGTTGGTTCAATAGCTGCTCTGCTTTCAGTTTCAGGTCATTTCACCCACTGACCCACTCAGCAATTCATGCAGCAATCTGAAATAACATTAATGGTTGTGTGATGTGTGTGTGTGTTTTGAGTGGGAGGGATGTTAGAACTAAGTAAATCATTAAAGTGCACAATTCCAGCACATACATTAGCAATGCTGGTGCATCTAAAATCACAAATCATAGATATTTAGTACAGAGAAGGGTTCAAATTATGCTATTTGTTTACAAAAAATGAAATGTACTCAGTGTTAGACACCTGTAATGTCATCACCTCTTATATTGTACATATATTGTAATATAGAACATAATTTTCTAATTTCTTATATTTCAAATTAGTAAGCAACTCAATTAATCACCTTTTACATATAAAAACCATTCAAAGTGCTTTACAATAAAAAAGCATAGAAAAACTATGATAAAAACATAAAGGAAAACAGGATTAATTAACACCATGTATGAACTTTTCAGAAGTTCAGACAGTGACAAATGGGAGACAAACATTTCCAAATTTAGGGGGCACACCTCTAACGGTGCATTTACACCAAATGCATTTCTTTTGTCATATGTAGTTGATGGTTTAAGACCTCCGCGAAGCAACCTGAAGCAGAGGAGGCGATATTAGTGAGGTGAAAGGTACGTCTTTTGAAATCACACTGAAGGGAGAGCATCGCTGCACCTTTTGCCTGTTTCCACATTGTGACGATCAATCAGAGACTACATGTGGCAGGGACGTAGGCTGCCTCGTCTTGGTTCTGGTGCTCTCTTTCTACCCGGGTTTTTGCTCTGATTTCCCACTACTGATGTCGGAGCTCCAGAATGCCATCTTACCTTTCTTTAGGACATCCAGCCTTTGCTCCTAGACTCCCTGAACTGGGGGCCTCACTGGAGGATCAGCTGGACCAAGGGATAGCAGCTTTGCTTAGCTTTCCAAAGTAAATAAAGCACCGTAAGCTGCTCTGTAAAATCCAGGTTAGAAATGTTGAGGTGAAACTAACAACCACAAGATTCCCTCACATAGTGACGCCTTTCACCCGCCGTGTAAATTGCCCTCGGCAGGTGAATTTCTAGTGAAATGTAAGCTGTGCAATAACACCCGAAAGTGGCAGTTGCTTTGCTGGTTTCATGTTCAGTGTGAACACATGATTGAACATATATCCATTTATATATAGGCTACTACTGGATAGGACATCCTGTGACTACAGCATAACACACAGGAATCCTATGCACCGAGCAAAGGGTGCTGCAGAGGCCGTATCAGAAGGACATAAAACAGGTTCTTCTTAAAGGCCAAATAAACTTGTATCAGTAGAAAGAATAAGCACAGCTATGCAGTGAAAAGCAGTGTAGTGTTTAAAATGCAAAAAAAATCATTTTATCAGGTTAAAGTAGCTTGAATTAAAGAATGTAAACAGGATAGTTTATCAATAGTAATTTGTTAGTGTAGTTCAGAATCTACATTTTAGCATTAAGTAGAAGTTTTTTAAGCTAGTTGTGCTAGAAACGCTATGCTAATATTTTGCCTTTTTGTATTCACAAATAAAGAGTAATCTACATCTAGCAAGAGCTTTTCTTAGGGGGAGTCTTTCATCTGGGAGCTTCTGAGACCCCAGTGGGCTGTAGCGACTCCAGAAGTGACTGTTTTAAAAATCAAGCAGTGCCAGAACCGATCTAATGGCCCTAACGCTCTGTAATTGCTGAGCTAGCTCGGCAAGTCACACAAACCCACTCACATCAACCTCAAGTTTAGAAATTTCAGCATAATGCTAGAAACCAACAAACTGTCACAGAAATCACAACTAAGCAACTCTAGCTGTTAAAAGCAACTGACAGCATTTAGAGCACAGCACGTTATACACTTTAAATCTATAATTTACAGTTCCCAAATTGCCTATGGATTTGTTTAGGGAGAGAATATTTCTACGTACCATAACAATTACATTTATATAAGCTTTATTTTGAGATATATTTACATAAAAATCAGATAAGAATTGAGGCTAATTGTACTTTAAGGTACCAGAGTAAAGAAGTACAGGAGTACAACTCATATTTATTTGAGAAATATTCTATAAAACCATTTAACATTTTCTTCTTACTGTAAATTTCTGATGCTTTCTGTTCCTTGATCATATAAAGGACCAACATATTTATCCATACTTCTTATCAATATTTATCTCAGAAATTACAACTCAACATACCACATAGAGTAAAACGAGCTTGGATTTGATCCCTGTTATTGAACAACAATTCAATTGATCATCATCAAATGCTATGAATACAACCTGTTATTTATGCACCTGGCACGACAGCCTGACCTGTCTTTGTTAATACAACAGAAAGCTGTGATAGCCAGGGCCGAATTCAAACAGCCAAATCGTGCTCTCCTCCTCTCTTTTCTGTCTCTACGCTTTTGTTTATCACTATGCATCTCCGTGGGGAACAGACATGGTAGACAGAGAATGTGTTCCAGATACTGTTGCTGCCGGTCTTAGCTCTGATAATGCACTTAAAACAACCATTAGCTCTTAGAATGCAAATTAAGCAAAGTAACGAAGAGTACAAAAAGATAAAACTCTTTTTTTTGTATTTAAAACAAGCCTTGAAGGCACACAAATCTGCAAACACAAGGCCTTAGGAACTCATTTCCACTGTTGTCTGACTTCCCACCAAAACCTATTCTGTTCACATAGCTTAAATGTCTCAATGCTGATTGTTTTGGAGTGGCACATAAAACAAGCAGTTACTGAGGATGACGGTTGAATTCTGCCTTTGTGACACAACCTTATCTGTTGCCTATATAAGAACATTATTTTTCTCCTACAGTGTATCATAAATGGTCCAAATTCTTAGAACCTCATGTTGTCAAAAGAAATTATTGTGCAACCGTTTTATGAGTCCCTTTTTTCACCACACATTCATTAAATGCTGTGCATAATCCAAAGAATTGACTCATTTTTTTGCAGATCTTAAAAGCAATAAGATTAAAGCATATAAAAAACAAAAACAAAACTACAGTGCTTCACTTTTTGATTGTATGTTAACATCCATATTTCTTGAAATCACTTCTGCCAACAGCAATACTGGATTAGATAACCCTAAATGGGCTTAAAGAAGTCTATTCAGTAAAGCGGCAAAAAAAGGTCATTAGCCTATTTTAGCTAAAGCAAGAACCCGCAGAGAGGCTACCAATGATCCAAGGGCTCTCAGTGTACAATATCACTTAGCAAAAGAGGGAAGATAACCTGATTAATAAACCCAGGACACAGGGAGGAATACCATAAAAACCAAAAAGAGACCAGACCGAAACTGGTCAGACTGCAAAGAGTTGGTCAAAAATACTATAAGAGATGGAGGGAGTATTTTCCATATGTATGGAGAAGTGTTGAAATCCTCAGACCCTTTGTCAGAGTAAAAGTTTTTGGTCAGGCTCTTCCAAAGCCAAACTTAATTTTGGAGACCACACATCAACACGTTTGGCCTTTAAGATGTAAAATTTCGAGGTCTCTGACCGACCAAAAGTTGTTCTAGCCATTCGCTGTTAACGACCTGACATTTCTAAATTCTCAAAACAAGCCCAGCTTCTGAGAATCCTTTGTCCAGTTCTTATGCTTGTATAGATCAATTCCACGCTTTTCTTTTCAAGATACACCATGTAACAGAATCTAGGTTGTTCACCACTTTTCTCTTCCATTATTATTTTTCAAGCACTTAACATCTCTATGTCTCGCAGCACAGTTTTAAAACCAGCAATGTAAACAAAAGCTGTTCACTAGAGTAATGAAGAGTCATTTGAGCCCCAAAACAGCAAAGCCAGAAGAGCACAAGGCCAAGAGAGGACAATCGGGGTGCCATTATGATCCGTAGATACTTTTCTTTAGACAAAACTAGACTTTATCAGGTGAAAATGACATAAAGAAAAGTTTTTAGTGTTGTATAACTCTCCTCTATTCAGAAATTTCTGTTAGAAACCTGAAGATGAAGTAGGAATTTATTTTTCTGCATGACAACTCCGAGCATCCAAATCAACTAAAGAATGATTTGTATGGAGAAATACAGGATGGTTTTGAATGACAAAGTGGAAGCCAATTACATTTGTTTGTCTCAACAGATATCTTATGTGTAATGGCTCATGAAAACTTTGAGGCTGTTACGCAGTGTGGCATTGTCTAAATTTACACCAATCAAGGATAAAAATATCTGGTAATGTTAGTCTTCTTGTATTTACTCTGTAGGCTCCAGTCAAGTAAGACCTAATCATTAACCCAGCATGCATTGTGCCACAGATGACCTCAATGAGTACAAGATATAACAAAACATGCGCATTTTCAAAGTAATTATGATTTTGTATGTTTTACAAACAAGCATGTGTTGTTTCTGAAATATATAGCTACCTTTGAATGGCAATATGAACATTTGGAGGAACTGAACTGAATTTCCTTTTAAATATCTGTCAAAGATCAAACTACAATGAGCTTTTTTTGCATGTTATTAGAGTATAATTCTACTGGCTTCCTGAGTAGTTCTGACTCAGAATGTGCAGAGATAGAACTAAAGCTGAACATCGCTCTATATCAGACAGATCTCACCACCCACTTTATCTCCCACTCCATTTTTTTAATCAAAGCAGAATAATAAAAAGACACGCATGCAGGCCCTGTAATTCAGTCAGCAGCTCTGAACATGTTGTTTGAAACTAAACCTTTAAAATCACATCCACATTGAGGGCCTTCCAAAAATCATCCATTGTAAACAGAAGGAACCACACAGTCTGGGCTGGAAGCTAAATGGTGGCTGGCAGCAAAATTAAAGCAATGAAAACCTATGTGTAGCGTTCAATGTGAGCCTTGTAAACAGGATTACTTCACATTGTGGAATACATCATCAACCAAAAAAATGCAACAACATCCCTTTAGAGACCAAACCAAGAAAAGGGGAGTCATTTTGAATTTAGAGTTAATTTACAGCATTAACAGTTGTTTTTATCAATAGACTAAACAGTAAACCAGAAACCTGTGTGCTGTAACTTAGGCTATGCTGTAGGAACATCAGCTGAGTTAAAAATAGCAATGCTACAGCCTGGATGTCTTTCATTGCTTGTATGGTGAGTAGTTTGAATGTTAATGTGGGGAGGGATCACGAGTGGGGGGGTGGGGTGCATGGGGTGCATGGGTGGAGTGATGAGGATATTAGAAGGACTTCAGGTCTGGCTCCCTGTCTTGGTCCTGGTCCATGCCGTCCCCTGGTGCGGGGTTAATCTGGGGTGGGCTGGCTGGGGCCCGGCTGGGGCTCCCACCAGGGGGTGGTGCGCCCTTGGGGACTCGGTTCTCTGGCTGGATTCACTTCAGGGTGGCTGGCTGCCGGCGGAACCCGCAGACTCATCCCCGCAGCTCCCGGGGGCTCCGGCATTGCGGTGGCTTGGGGACTTCCTCGGGGCTGTCTGTCCTCCTTCCTTGGTGGGGGTCGGATTTCCTGGGTCGCCCCCTCCTTGGCGCCTTCGCTCTGGGGGTCCCTTTGGGCGTCTGGGGCTTTGGGTCTCCCGGTGATGGACTCGGCGCTCTCGGGGCGGCGCCACTTCGGCTCTCCACAACTGCTGTTAAGCATTATTTTCTTTGGATAAACTTTACATGCACAAGTGCACTTTTCACAAACAACTACAGGTACTTGGTTCCA
>JAUZNJ010033761.1:0-13016 GCA_034780135.1 Jordanella pulchra | reverse complement strand
ATCTATCTATCTATCTATCTATCTATCTATCTATCTATCTATCTATCTATCTATCTATCTATCTATCTATCTGCTCAAACTTTTTGAAATATTCTAAAGTTTTATGTCTTCATTTATGATTACAGCTTAAAAAAATCAATCTAATCCAAAGTGTTTGAAAAGTACTTTTTGGTTCATTTTAAAAGACCCTCAGTGCAACGTAATTTAACCGTACCTTGGACTAACATTATGGTGTGGTCTTCTGGGGTTTTTCATTTCTGTTATATATTATACAGTCATTTAGATTCATAGAACATTGTGTATCACTTTGTTTTTGTATTTACTTTGAAATTCTTTAAATTCGTGGGGACAGATAGTTCTAAAGATTCTAAAATCTGCCTTGGTATTTAGGCACTTGTTTATTATTTACCACAAAAGTTTGTGTCAACCTCCATTTACAAATGTGGGAAGAACTTTGCTTTGTTGCGATCAAACTTCAACATTGATTTTATTTGTTATCTTTTAGTTTCTTAAATGTAAATTCTATGTAAGTTCTACTGTTTAGCACAAAACTACTATTGTTAAGTAAGGCTGGTTCTTGTTTCCAGTAACGCTTGAAGTAGAAGGGATCTTTCTTTGCTTCTGTAGTGTTATTCATCATACTTTTTTCTGTTTTACTGTGGAAAATTCACAGAGTGATAGACATACTTAATGTTTGCATTTGCATTTTTGTTTGGTCCATGAGAGACACAGTATGGTTATATGAACCATATATGAATAATCTACCTGCAGATTTCACAGAATAACTTTGGTCTCATTAAACTCTTTCATAGTTTAGAGTCAACTGTCACCAATGGTAACAGGACCAAAATAAATGTGGAAACATCCAAATGATCAAGCACAAATGTAACATTAAATTAAATTACCCTTCAAAATGAACCGTTTTAAAGCCATATATCTTCACAATCCCGGAAAAGGAAAATGAACAACAGCGCCATGGTGTGAATAAATAGATATGGATGTTTTTTCACTGATTAAAATTAGAGTATGAAGCTATTGACTGGCAATGTGGAACAAAGAACTGGTTTGCAAGTGTTGACCTGGAGCTATTAAGCATGATGTCATTTTCATGACCTGCTCTCCAACATCAGAGGAAAATCAAATGTAGCATCTGTTGAAAATATATTGTCTGATCTAGCAGCTGGCTAGCTTAGCAAGAAGATTAGTGAAAAGAGATTTCTATTGCGAAACATGCACTCTAAAATGATTAAACTGAGATGTTTTTGTTAAGCCTTTTTATTAGCTTCCGTGCTTTGCAAATTTTACCTTCAATTTGACCAACCATATATATATTTACTATTTAGATACATTTCTATACAGTTTAAATAGTTAAAAACAACCAATAAAAAAAAAACAACAAAAAAAAAACCATCTTTTAAGACTTTGGTTTCCTTTTGTTTCTGTTGTGTTGAGGGAACTCTTACAACACAAGCATGACGGCACCGACAACCATCACGTTCTTCAGCTCTTTATATTAAGTTATAGCGTTTTGCAAAAATGACTCCACAGTCGAATTTTGCACGGCAATCATTAAATGATTTTATGATTTTTTTTGAAGTAAATATCAGTGTTTGATGATCAGATGAAAAATATCAACCTAACTACTCACAAGTGGAAAATGTTGTGGTGACATCTTTTTTTTTATCGTAGTTGCAAGAGCTTGCACTGTAGCACCAGCTGTTCAAGAGAAATCCACAGGGTTAGTTAACCCCCAATGGCTTTAATTTCAGAAAAAAAAAATAGAAAAATAGACTCATGGTTTTGCATTACAAAAATGTTTGGGGATTCAATTTTTAAAAATCATCCATATTGTTGTTGGGACCTCTTCAGGCACTTGAATAACGATTCCTCTAATATCTTTGTTCTGCAAAGTCACTCATGCTTTCAGAAGAGTGGCATTTATATCTGATGCACAACTAATTACAGTAGGTTTTTGGAGTTCATATCTTTTATGGTAGCAGAGATAAATTAGCAGCTTAAATATGACATTCACTTGAAGCATCTTGGCACCAAAACCTTTATCAAATCACCACCTCAAATGCTGTTCATATTTCTTAAATTGTACTTGAAAACCTCATTATAAATGTGCTACTACAAATAAAGATAATATAATGAAATAATTGTTTAAAAAAACCTCTGAGCTGTTTCCTGTTGTTGAATGGAAGTTGTTGTCTAAAGTCCCAGAGAAGCTTATTTTTCAAACTTTGTTCCCAGCAAGAACAGGAGCTTTATTCTGCTGGGGTGCGCTGCTTTGTTCATTGCCTTATTGTGCGGCAGCTGTTTGGAGCCGGATCTATCACAATGAGAAAAGTGGTGACTCATAAAGAATTGGTAAAAATAGTTTTGCAGATAAATAAAAAAGAAGTAAGTCTGAATTTCTGCTTAAAGCCGAGGGACAATGTGGACAAGTTTGGACACAAGGGACACAAAAGAGGCGAGCAGCAACACCTGTTTTTCTTTGTTTTCCCAACAATAAGACGTGTTCTAAAGAACAAAACTCAACAAACGTCAACTGATTCTGCCACGAACTCCTATAACAAGCTAATAAACAGATGTCAAGGGGATTATATCTAAAACTGACTTGCTTGTAAAGGTCTCAGTCTACCTATTTTTGTCAAATAATGTTAATTGTAAAGTATGAAGGAATGAAAAGGTATAGAATCGAATAAACTGATAAAACTATTGCTTATAGTATATGTATTTTATAAAAAATAATAATAAAAAATTAATACGCATTTGAAAAATGTGATCATTTTAATAAAACATTTATCTTACTATTTAAAATATGTCAGTAATGTATTCAAATATAACGCATAGTCATATCAGTTATTAAAATTATGATTGAATTCTGAGGTATTTTCATCTAAAAATTACTTTATTTTAGCTACAGTGTATCATGAAATAATCCAAACTATTAAAATGCCCCAAAAATAATATCATCTGATTGGTTAACTTTACGTTATATGAATGAAAAACAAAAAAAAAGATGGAATTCTGGACTTTTTCAATAGGTAACTTAAAAAGGATTTCTTCCCATTTCTCCCGTATATTCAAAAACACTTCTGTTTGGCTGAATGTTGAGCACCCACTCAATAATAGGGCAATCATTTAGCTCTGTGAGTGAATGATGATTGATGCCATGAGCAGTAAATCAATCTGTGGTCTGGATCACATGCCTGCATGAAACATGCAGTCTGGCCATTACAGCCAGCTGATGCATGAAATGAAGTTTCTGAGGTTAGGGAGGAGGCAGGGGAAATTGTTTTGGCAACTCCCCCCTAAAAAAAAATATGTCACTACCAGTATGTAAGAAACATACTGTAAGATTAGTAGGGGTATAAATAAATTTGAGAAGGAACCAGGCAGGCTGTACTTTAAAACACAACCTGCTGCCTTTTTGAGTATCTTAAACCAAAAGGATCCGTAATGTAAATAAACAGAACTAGCAAAAATAGAATCTGGGAAAAAGAAATAAAATTAATTAGCCTTCTTTCTGTTTGATCTAATTCGACGAATCTGATTCTATAGATTAGGCTTTGTTTGAGACCTCTAAAAAACCAAGTTCCAATTGCCAACAAAAATAAAACTAAATAAACTCATCTTCAAAGTTCACCATCTACACATTTCAAATGATATCTACATTTTCCACATTCAATTATTATTTCTCTCGTTACCTTATTTTGAAGTTCTGGGGACTTGAAGTCAATCAGCTCGGAAAGAAAAAGTAAAATAAAAAAAAAAAGACTCTAAATGAATGAATTTTGAGAAAAAGATCAAACTCCAAATTATGTCAGATAAAAGTACAGAAATTACTGCATTATCTATCCCAAATGACACCTGTCCTATATCAATTCATTGGTGCAGTATGTAAAGAAGTGACAGAGCATCACTCTTCGTGCGATTTATGGACTGCAGGAATCAGAACCTGATTTATTCACGCAGTGACACATTCTTTGACACAGTATGAACGCATCACTTACCGATTTATGCTGTAGGCATGTCAGTGTAGCAGAGGAGAATAACTCCTTTGGGGCAGTACTCTGTGTGTCCAATAGGTTTCTAAATGTTGACAATGATTCAATCCTGATTAACAGAGTGAGCAACAGTGAAACACTGTCATCCTAGCCTGAACTAATGTTTTAAGCGTTCATGCAGCGATCAGCAACATTTTCTGCTCAGTAAAACCTGGTGAAACAGTCCTTAGTGGTGTAACTATGTGTTAAGTAGGTTTGTTTGGTGAAACCTGAGTTACTCCAAGTTAAGGTGAGCTGCTAGCTTGCGGTAACAGATGCCACCGTGTGAAAAACAGAACACAGATGTGCTACTTCCAAAATAGATCAGCTAATAAATAGGTTGAATTTATCTCATTCATTGTTAGCGACGTAACACTATTTTAAAACCTTTTGATTAATCTTTAAACTTTGGTATAGGATCTTGTGACCATTAAGAGCACGATGTGTGGCTGCAATTAGGAAAGTTTAATGACGGTAGACATGTATGTCCTGAACCCAGTGCTTGATCTCCACGGGCACCACAGTCACAGGAAGAGAATAACAAGGCTTCTTTAGAAAATGAATACTAGACCTTAGGTGCACAAAGTAGCACTTTCACAGATCCTTCCTCTCAGCTGCTCATAGACTTAAGAATCATGACTGCTTCCAACAGGCCCAACAAGTGCTTACATGTGGTTGATTGCACAACTTTTTTATCTAATCAACAAATGTTTAATTGTATCAAGTAATTATATGTTATTGTATTGTATACCTCAATGCCTTTATATGTGCAGGTTTTGCCTGCTCCAAGTGTTTTTATAAGACCCTACTGTTACAAAGTTTTTTCCATTTTTCTTTAAATGTGCAGCTGATTTTCTTCTTAACTTGAACGATTTATACCAAGTACGCCACTATTTAAAACCAGCACAGTACTTAATTTCTGAGATATAGTTCGTTCTAAAGGCTTTACAGTTTATTTCCTTTCTGTTTTTAGTCTTTTATGTATCAGCAATAGGATAATGCTTTCATTATCCTATACCACATATATTTCTATTCTATTCTATTCTATTCTATTCTATTCTATTCTATTCTATTCTATTCTATTCTATTCTATTTTACAAAAATCTGTGGAAGTCAAATAAGTTCCAACAAAATTATAGGTGATAAAAACAACCTTATCAAGAATTATAAAAAAAATGTCACTACATTCCATCCAAAGTTAGCAAAACCGCATCTTAAACCTCATAGACTGACAGCATAAGGCACACATGGGATATGAATAAAACTCCCTCTCTGTCCGAAATAGAGAAAGGAGTTAAAGCCTGCAGCTTTAAACCACACGCAGTTGCAATATGTTATGCCTTTTGTCAGCCTATTGCTATGTCTCAAAGCCTACCTATAAAGTGTCAAATGCTAATTGTCAAATTGTCATCAAAATCATATAGTCTGTTACTGCTTCCTTAACTGATGCTTGTTGGATTAAGGTATTTACATAAATTGCCAGTATTAACAAGTATTTAATCAGTAAATCATTTAAAAAATATATATAATTTTAATCCTGTCATCTTCATTAGAAATATTGTTAGGAATTTATAAGTGAGGTTCTGTCTGAAGTTTAAGTAAAGACAATTAAAATGTCTCACATGTTCTATTCTCAGTGCATTTCACACATGAAGATAATTAGTGGTGGATGTCCTATTGCATACATTTCCCACGTAAACAACCAACCTCTTGTGTAAATTTTGGTGTTGTTTTAAGACACATCAAATTCCAAAGTCTAAGGGACCAAAGTCCTTGCTGCCTTAGCCATTAGCTTTAGCCAACAGGACCAATTGAAATGGATTTACATAAATGAATATGGTGTGGAGTTACTTGTCTTGGTTGGGATCTTGGTCCTCAAATATTTCTGTGGAGTATGTCAAAAATTAATAATATTTTCCTTAAAATGTTGAAATGTAAAGGATCCTTTTTAAAGTCCATAGTTGTGTTCTCTGAAAAGTGCCAACCTAATCAAGCTTGGTAATTGACTAAAAGAAGTGCTCAATGAGCTGCCACAAAACCTTAGAAATTTAAGCCTGTTTTATTGTTCTTAGTAACAAAATTACAAGCAAAATGAAATGTATTCGAGGGTAGTGCATTAAGTAAACAGTTGTGATGCTTTGTTATTACACTGTACTTATTGGATAGTAATTATGGGCTTTTCCCGTATACCTATAACCTGTACCAAAGACGTTACCTTTTAATGTGTTTACGTGTCTATATGTGTGTTTGCCTCCAGATCACCAACATGGAAGATGATCCTAACTGGTACACGGCTGAGCTCCACAACAGGAAAGGCTTTGTGCCAAAAAACTACATCAACCTGAGGCCACATGCGTAAGCCCCAAACACACACACACACAAGTGCTGACACATATCTTCAACCATTTTTGCAAATCGGCTGACTGCATTTCACACACGCATTTCACACGTCCGGTGCTAGTCCATCTAAAAGCTCATCATCCAGTGGCTGCATGCAGCTCCAGGCGTTTTCTGCTCTGCTTTGGACATCTGCACTCTGGCATAAGGCAGAATCCCCAGGGGGACGCTCTCACTTGATGCCTTACATAAGTCAACAATCCAGCCGTCTGTGTGTGCGTGTTTACTGTTAAGCTGCTGGTTCACCCCTTTTTTCTCTCAGATGTTTAGACACCAGCTGGGTCCTACATTCACTGTGACAGAAACACCAATCTGACAACATAATGAGTAGATCAGCTCTGGTTTATTAATGAACACAGAAGCATGGTCCAATTGGAACAATGTTTCTAAACCCTCATAAATCAATGAAATAAAACAGATATATTCTACTATAATGACACAAACTTAAAGGACAGAAATGAGAAAATAATGTATTTGATTCTGTTAGATGCAAATCATTGTTTTCGAAATTGGGTTCATAAAAGCTGAAAATCTCTTAAAATTCTTGCTTCCAAGTAAACTTCTGCTCTAAACTCCCCTGAGAAAATACTTAGATGTAAGCTGACACAGTTGCTCATGTTTTTCAGTAGACAACAATAACACACGGTTCAGTGATCTGTTTTAAGCACAAATTTAGCATCTTGTTTTAAAAATAACTTCATAAGTGTGTCATACTTCTTCCCTACCTTTATTTGTGCTTTAATGTATCTGCCTTCTTTGTTTTTTCCTTTGAAGTGCCTGAAGTTTCAGGGTTAATACATTTCAAACATGTTATTTTCCAAATTTGTGCGTTTTGTACACAAATTTCTATGTACAGAACATTGATATGTACAGTCCATTAAAAAACAAAAAAAGCAGAAAGACGCTTAAAATTCCAATTGTGAGGAATCTTTCTTTGGAGCACTGTTACTTTTAAATCGGTGATAGCTCCCTCTGCTTTTCCTATTTTTTCCCCCCCTGTACTCCAGCTGGTTTGCAGGACGAATATCTCGTGGTGTGGCGGAGGGTCGACTCAGACACAGAGAGTGTGGAGCCTTTCTCGTCAGGGAGAGTGAAAGCGCTCCTGGGGAGTTTTCAATGTCTGTCAGGTAGGAGATAAATGCTGTTAAATTATATGAAACTACGGAATACTTGTGATGTGTTCTGATCTGTTTTTTATATACCTCATAAAACAGGTAAGAGATTGTCATTTCATTTAAACTGTAACGAATTGAACAGATCCATTTGCACAGATCTAGTTAGCTTGATTTTCTCTTGTTTTGTCTACTTTTGATAGTTAAAGATCTTCTGACCATCTGTTTGCTATGAATTAATCCTGTCTGGCACAACATCTTAAGCTGCTGGTGTTGCTGTAAATGTTGTTAGTTGGGTCGGTTGTGGGGGGGCAAGTGTCTTAGCTTTGTTGCTGGACCTTAGTAGAAACTGTTGGAACTCAGATAGGAGATGCAGCTTCGCTCTGAATGTAAGTGTTTTTTTGTTGGAAGAAAACAACTATGTATATTTTATAACAAATGATTACCCATGTAGATCTAAAGACATTATTTCATCAAATATTTGCCAGTAGATGACTTTAAAAGGCTTTAAAACAGCCCAATATTGTGGCCGCAATCTTATTATGGTTTCAGAAAAGTGCCGGCCATTATGGGTCATTATGGTGCAAGTGTAAACGTCTGCTTCCTGCATTGGTATTGGTTTTAGACCAGAGTCTGAGCCTTCCAATCTGACAAGCTATTGAATACGTATAGCTAAAGTCAGCCCAGAAAGGCTTGGATTCTGGAGGCAGCAATGGATACTAAATATGGAAAGTCTAAGTCCTTGTGTCTTTATCAGCAAAAAATGAAATTTTTGGTTGGTTCACCATTGGGATAGAACAAAATGGCAGACATATCTCATCTTTAAACATTTCTCGTAGGACGTCTGTCTCAAAGAAGAACCAAGAAGAAAAGTGTGGAAATGTATGAAAAATAAATCTGTCAAGAGTGGACAGGAATGGTTTCAAAGACTTTTTTTGTGCTGTTGATAGATGTCTGACAGGCTGCAGATTCTGGCTACTGCAGCATCTTGAAAAATGGGTCAGACCCTGTTTGTGTGGTTTTTGGGTACTGACAGTGTTGCTGTCAGAAGAGACATTTTGACAGCAGTACCCCATAGAGATACCAGTCTCAGGTCGGCTCGGTTAAAATTTATTAAACCCAGTGTTTAAAAGTCTTATCCACTTTTGATATGAGAGGAACAAAATATGTTTGGTGAAATCTATTGGTAGAGATATATTTTTCAACCTTCAAAAGATATATAATGCACATTTTTGCAAACCATGGTTTAAAGTGCCAATTTAGAAATGAAAGATTCACTTACAAAAAAAACTTGATTTCTCTTTGTATGAAAATGCTTAAGATTTAATTATGGTTTATACCTTTAAACTGATTCATAACTAAGTTTTACTTCAATTGGTGCTTCGACTTTTAAAGTAGAAAAGGGGACCATAAGACATATTAAAACTATCAAGGGTTCAAATATCTCCAATTTTTGGGAACCCTTCCAGATTGCTGGCCAGATAGCTCCACAGATTACTAAACCTTGAATTAAAGATGATTGATGATTTGCTCTGATCAGATCATTATGGATTGGCTTACTGAGAGGGTAGTTGGAGTTTGATTGCCTGAACCACATGTTTATAGGACCTGGAAAAATCTATGTCCCTAGGGCATTCGGATGTTGTTGGAGGTGCATGCCATTTCTTAGCTTTTCTAGTTTTTGTCATCAAAGAAAGACCTGAGTCCAGATCCCACAAAGTCACTCCTGGCTCTTGCCATTAACCCTAGATATGGTGCTTTAGTGTCTTAGGTTTTTTGGTTCATGAAACTAGGATCTTATCTTTGCCTTCTGGAGATGCTGGCTCTTGAAATCAAAATCTTTAGTGTGGATTGGATAAAATTACAATCAAGTCTGAAGTAAGTTTGTGTTGGATTAACTCCTGTTAAACAGAGGCCATGGTTCTCAAACACAAAAAGATGGATCATGGTTAGTTTCTTGGTAGGATGGAGACATCGGGTGAGGCCTTGTCTGGATTACTGTCAGCAATCATTCCAGTCAATTGGGGTGAAGAAAAGACAGCTACACCTAAAGGTCACAAGTCATGAATCATGACTAAAAGATTATATGCCAGATTCAAGCGGCTGATATTAGCTTTATCTATAGGGTAAACATTGAATAATGTAAGGAACATCCTTATATGGATGTATGTCAGCAGAGACCCTCTGCCAGCAGTAGAAAAGGATCGACTCAGATGGTTTGAGCTACCGGTACTAAAGAGTGGCCCCTTTTCTTTTTGCTTCTGGAATTTGTCTGATAACATAAATTTGGTACAAGACCATGGTGCAGACCCATAAGCAACAATATTTTCTTAATATATACAGTTTGGCTAACAAACACATTGGGATCTCCCACAGTGAGGTGTCAATAACCTTGTGGAGAGGAATGTCTGTTTTCCTGCTGGACCTTCGACAGTACTTCTCTGGTACAACAGTTTTAGCTCATGTTTGATAATATCCAGAAGGCTCTTTATTAGAACTTTAAAAAACAAAAGTGATTACTTTTAAATTTATATCAAATAGATGCAATTGAAGATAGACACTTGTCCCAGATGGACAAACAAACGATACGAGGAAGTTTAGATGAGGACATGGACTTTGCATGCTGTTTTGACAATTGTGAAAGAGTTGAGATTTGATGTACACAGACAGCATATGGGACCTTTTGAAACTCTGTATAAAGGTTAGTAAAGGGAGTTTCTGTTGACCCTGTAGCTTTCACACAGGCTCCTTTAGTGAAATGATGCCAACCAGGACTTTCATAGACTTTCAATTTTCTCATCCTGGATGGCTTCCTAGTCCTCTTTGACTAAACAGAAGTACACAAAGGATAACTGAGGGGTTTTTTTTTTTTGCATTTGCACTATTCTGAAACTTAAATATCTGTTCGTTTGAATTCATGTTTTGTTCTATTTGCCTGGGTTGGCATTTCTTTCTAATATCTGCCCTTTAGCCTACAAAGAACTGACTGAGAGTATCTATCTTGTACATTCTATAAAAAGAAAACACTGTAGCTGTCCATTTGTCTCTTTCTTTCTGTCTGTTCCTTCATTCGACAATTTGTCCAGATACACTAACATTGTATATACTGTAAACTGGTAAACTGTTCCTCTGGAAATATCAGTTCCACATATGTGGCCTTGTTATTTCCTCTTTTTACCCCTTGAATTCGAACAGTACATAGGTCCTGGCATGAACCCTGGATACACTTACATCCAGAAAAGTACAAACCGTTTTCCTGTCACCTTTTTCCTGGAAAAGTTTAAGGTCATGTGAAACAAAAAGTATTTCCTCTCAAAAATGGGTTCATGTAAAAATCTCTGCAAGGCCAAAAGTCAACAGATGAGCTCGTTTTTTTAAAGAGGCAATGCTATCGCTAATTGTTGAGATTACTGTTTTCAAAAACTGAGAAAATAGTCCCCAGGTACAGTGTAATAAATTAGATTATTATACAAATGTCTTTTAATTACAAAGTTTAATAAAAAAACATTTAAATGATAAGATTTATACATTTGAGTTAGTGATATATTTGAAGCATTTTTTTAATTAGTTTTGATAATTACAACGTTTCTCAAATAAAAAACCTACAATGAAGCTCTTAAGAATCCTGCATGAGATTTAACAAAAAAGTATTTTAATACAGACATATTGCTTGCATAGTCATAGGGAAGATTGCTGACTTGACAGTTGTTCAGCAGGCAGTCAGGGACATCATCTAAGGATTTTAAACGTTAAAAGGTTAAAAGCCCAGCATGCTGTCTGTTAACAATGTGGCAAGTACATTGATAAAAAAGTTTAGTTGAAGGAAAAAGTGTGGTACACAAAGATGTAAAAGCACCAGGAAAAATTCCAGATTTGACAAAAATACTTTTCAATGTCCATTCAAAAGATATTAACATTGAGAGCAAGATAAGATACACAAAAACTAACAAGGATGGAGAGCTGAAAGTCAATATTAACGTAATATATCAATATGGCCACAGGTTGATAACTTCAAAGTGGATCTCAAAGTTTTGAGAGCAGATAGAGGAAACAATATTTAAAAGATTAACTGTATAAAAATGTAATTTTGTCATTTCTCTTTAAAAACCACTATTAGAACATATCCTTATATATCACTGGCCTCCTTAGCTAATGTTTCACCCTGTAAAAACTGAATTTAGCAGTTCATTTTGCTCATAATACATAATAATTAGGCTCTTATCAGAGACATTACTTCAGAGTGAAACCTTTAAAGAAAACTGACCCTCTGAGCTAAACTCATACTAAAGACACACTGTAAGCTTCCCCGACTTTTGACTAACACACACTAAGTTCAATACACCACCAATATCCTCACTTGAGGGGTAATTTCACACTTGATCGACCTCAGAATAGAATAGGAATAAATTAAGGCATGTGGTGAAAATGTGTCAAGAAATGAAAAAGTAAGCAAGTTATACAATGCAACATTTTCTTGGTGACTTGAAGAACAGCTGAGTTTTCTCTGGGTTGTATTTAGCTTAGCTGCTCTGGAATCAATAATATATGGCAAAGTTTAAAAACACTTTTAGATCTCTAGTCAGGACCCCTGAGGCATTATATGCTCGCTTGTCCATTAGACCATGAATACAAATAGATCCAATGAGATCAGAGCAAAATGGAAGAACCTTGTTGCATTAGCAGAAGTGATTTTTTTATATATTTTTGGCAAATGGGCATTGGTATTTTAGACTAATGTTTTTTTCTATATCACTCTGTGTTATGTCCAGAGGGTAAATCAAATGACAGCTGAAATTGTAAACATTATAAGACTTACAATACTGTGCATGTCCTAAACTACAGGAGAAAAGATACATTCAGTTGTGTATGCAAAGACTTGCATATCTATGCAAACATTGTGCATACTTATTGTTTTGTTTTATGATTCTAAGCTCAGTGTGATTTCCATTACTACCTTAAGCCATTATTGGATTTACACACACTTCAGAATAGAGACAATGTTTTCAAATACATGGCAAAGTATACAGCAACAGCGAAACACAAATTTGCACATATTCAAATGGGAAATGGAAATAGTTATGAAGAAGGGGAAATGATAATGGTTTTATTTGATTTTACTTATAGTATCAAGACAGAGCAGAAACTGGTGAATGGGGGATAAATGAAGCAGAAGCAATCAGCTTTGTTAGCTCAGAGAAAATAAATCTGCAGGAGTAGAAAGAAATGATCGGATTATAAACAGCGGACCTAAAAAGCTCTGCAGCTTATGTACAGCTTTGGGGCTGTAGCAGAAATCCAACTATCAAAATGATCTGACAGAATCGTTTTTTTTTTTTCAAGAGGAACTAAGAAAGTAGTTAAATATTATAATGGCACATTTTTCTGAGTTAGCACCTCTATCTGCACCCCAAACACAACCGAACATTTAACAACAACCATTTTGCAAAAACAACAA